>OY754966.1:41901668-41984168 GCA_963576475.1 Molanna angustata
TCCATTGTATGTTGATATGTTATAAAAATATAAAAATACTTGGTAAAAGTTATATTGTATTTATTAGATTATCGACGCGTTTCGTGCAAAACACATCGTCAGAATAATGCTCTACAAGACTGAGACTAGTGGTTATATACAAAATTTATATGATAGGTGTATAAAAATTTTGGTTTTTGAACAGTTGAAAAATATGTAATATAATGCAAATGAATCTATACAAATCTACATTTTAATACAATGAAAGTAGTTGGGTCACTGGTTGAAGTCCCCTGTGTCCATTAGATCTGTAACAAAAGAAAACGACAGCAGTAAAATTCGAAAGGTAAATAATAATTGTATTTAATTCTGTTCTTTCAAACAATACTGTTTTCATGATTATACAGTTTTTGTGTTTACAGAGTGGAAATCCATTTTAAATGAATAAATAAATAACTTTGTATTTTTCCACAAATATTTTTTATATTTTTATAGAGTTTCGTTTGGACCTTGAAAATGCCAAGTCACCTTGGCGAAAACGTTCGGTCGTTAATATAAAAATATTTGTGGAAAAATACAAAGTTATTTATTTATTCATTCAAAACTGTTTTCTTAATAGTATTTCAAGTTTTTTAAATGAATATATCCTTGTAGTAACAAGTACATATAATATATCCTCATACGTTTCCTAAATTAAGCATAAATGCTTGTGCTATAGGTAAACGAAATCGATAGTGACAGGATTGGAACTAGCGACCACTGCATTACAAACCCTGCGCGCTAACCGTCCTGCCACCACCCACCTAAATATATGAGTATTATCTCATTAAACCTTTCAATATTTCTATGGCTATATTTATATGACAATATTATTTTATATTACAATATTTATATGACAATATTTATATGACAATATTTATATGATAATATTTATATTACAATATTTATATGATAATATTTATATGACAATATTTATATGATAATATTTATATGACAATATTTATATGATAATATTTATATGACAATATTTATATGATAATATTTATATGACAATATTTATATGACAATATTTCTACGTGTTTTACGAGACCCTACTTTTTTATGGAATTGGAATAAGGTGAACAATAATTATATCCATGATATGGGTAATCACGAGGGTTTTGATTTCGCTGGTTTGACCAGACTTGCCCCCCCAGTATGATAATTGTTTAAAACAAAATTGATTTTCGAATCGAATATGTTTTATTTTATATTGCTTCTCCGGTAACTTACATGTACTACTATGTCAAATATAATTAAACACGCTCCCAATAAAATGTTGCCACATTCTGGAGACTTAATTTATTAATTGTCTCACAGATCCAGACTGAAAACACAATTAATCGAACGGGAATCGAACCCGGGACCTTTGGATCAGCAGTCAGATACCTAACCAACTGAACCACGAAGGTCGATGTCATTGAGTTAAAAGAAATTTTGTAATTTAAAATATTCTAAATTATCATTTTAAGTGTAAAATCAGGATTTCGGATGCGGCGTCGAGATGAGTTTAATGTGATGGTCGCCAACCTTCGTTAGGAGCGGCACAAGAAAAAGATTTGAAGTGTAAATTATTTATTTTCTTTAAAATAGACAAATCAACTCCAAGAATTCAGGGTTCTGTTTATTTATTTTATTGGAATATTGTACTTCAACCGACGGAGAAGTGTGGTTGGTTTTATAATCTATTAATTGCTTTGCATTTTCCGATAATTCTTTGTCATTCCATCCTTAAGAAATCATTTTTGTCAAATATGTAATTCCTAACGATATTACTTCTTCATCTTTTGATGCCCAAAAAATCAGGCAATGCCTAAAGCAGCGAGTTCACGCCGGTACGATATGGATATAATATTTGGTTTTAGAGCATGCAATTCCTATATTTACTATTTTCCCAACTATTTTCCTACTTACTAACAAGTAGGTAGGAAAATAGTTACTACCCTTTTACCAAAACATTGTCCTCTATTCATTTCAGTATGTGGAGACAATGAACAGGAGCATTGATCCATGTATTGATCCTTGGGAGTGGGCTTGTGGAAGATGGATGGCAAAAAACACCACCAGAGAACGCGGCAATTGGGGTATAATGGAAGAATTGAAGCTTCAAGGTAAGATGCAAGCAATTTCTCAAACATTTAATAACTAAATTGAATTTGCGCAATATATTTAAATTTAAATTCAAATTATTTTCAGAATTGACAAACATAAGGAATATCGTTTCGTCAATGACTGATGTAGGAGGGACGGACTCGGTCAACTGGAAAATAAAGACCCTTTACGAGTCTTGTATGGCGTTGGACGACATCGAAGGGGACCATGACAACCCCCTGAAAAAAATCATCTTTAAGCTTGGTAAGTAGACTTTTTGTTAAAGTGTTCAATTTATTCATACCTTTGCGTTAACCCGCTAAACATGTCCGGTCGTAGAATAAATAATTTATTATCCGAAGTATGACATTTATTTAAGTTTCGTCCACAAACTCTGTTATATTTTCCCTTCATTCCATCTTATCTTTCTATGTAAATAAAGCGTCACCTTCAACTTATTTACATTCTTGTAAATAGATTTTCATTTCTTGATTGTTTGCTCAAAAAATACAAAACTAGAGCAATGCTGTCCTATTCTGATTCGTTTCAGAGTACGAAAACGTCTAAAATATCGGGCGACCGTGGATAAAAGAATTTTATACGCGCAGTGTGACGTAATGAGTCCCGTATAAATGCAGTCAACTTTTTGACATTTATCATATACCTACTAAAATTCAGACGGATACATTTAGACGAATCAGAATAGGACATATTATATTATATTACTATGAGAAAAAGTAAAATGCATAACCCGAATAATAATTATTATTGGTTTTATAATGGAAATAAGTTACACTTCAGATTCATAGCATTTCAAAGAATTGCGCATAATTCCACTTATTATGCTTCATCGGGCTGTCTCTTGCAGAACTCTGAGAAGTAATAAGGCGAGTTTGAGGAATTCTATGTTTAGTACTTATTACAAGATGATGTTTCATGAACAATTTTAAGCAATCTTGTTCTTTTCCATATGTTTTGTTAGGAAATTATGTAACGAAAATTTAGTAAAAAATATGTACACATATTATTCCACAAAGATTTATTTATTCTGTCTATAAACGATCGTTTCATTTCGATAATAATTAATAGAACTAACACTATCAATCCTTGAACCAAAAATATCAAATATTATGAAATTTCATTTTGCCAAAGCACGAACATATTTTAATGTGCTTAGGTGGATGTGCGGCGTCACAAGGAGATATAAAATCCGTAATGAATATGTGAAAGGTAGCCTGGCCGTACGCGATGTCTCCGATAACCTGATGGAAAGTAGGCTGAGTTGGTTCGGACATATTCGAAGAACACCACCAGAAAACACTGCACTGGACTATCGAGTATCCGGCAAAAGAACAAAAGGGCGTCCCAAACGAAGACGGAAGATCTTTGTGGCGGCGGATATGCGGGCATGTGATGTATCTGAGTACGATACTCAGTATAGAACGAAGTGTCGTAACGTAACGTTAAAGCCCCCATTCACGATCGTGCCATCCTTCCAAATAGCTTGCTATCACTTCAAAATGCGCTCATGAATGTGAAAACCCGCGCGGTCCAATTGGCCTGACACACCAAAATGGAATTCCAAACGATCGAAACTCCATAGAGCCGCGACAAACACCGCGGCGCATCCTGTCGGAACGGCATGCTCGTGAGTGTGAAAACCAGCGGTACATTGTGTTATCTCATTACAACATTTTTTCTTTGTTTTTTTCTTTTTATATATAAACAAACCGCTGTAGCAGTTGTATAAAACTCATTATCAGAATCAATTTTACTTGAAAATTTCAAAACAATAGAAATTATTAATGCGAAAGCGTCGTCAGCTTGTGTATACTAATTTTGATGGCTCGATGGCACGATGGCGAGCCCGTGAGTGTGATGAAAATTTTACAAGGCTCCAATTGGAGCCGGTCCATATGGAGCGACGCCGAATTTCACGATCGTGAATGGGCTGCTTAAGTAACGTTATTATTATACGTTAGTTTTAAGTTTTCATTATTAACATTTTAGTTTGACTGAGAATTGTTCCCCTCAGCGAGTTCCTCTAAATGTAGTTGACCTCACCAGTGGGATTAAAATTATGGAAAGGAGGGAGAGAGAGAAAGAGAAAGCGCATATTTGATTTTACACTGTACTAATATAAAAAAATATTTTTGAAGGTAATTTTGTTTCAGCTCCATTTTTCATATCGACATATCGTTTTTCCGACGTTTATGAAATAGTTCGAATAACATATTTCGTTTGACAATTAAAAAATAATGAACGATAAACGAGCGAATGGCAAAGCGATAATGTACCTACATACAATGCTGACGAAGGTTGAAAATTGGAAGCGATCGCACGGAAAATTTTTGCATGAATCAAATAATATGGAATATGAAAAGCTATGAAGTGGAAATAAAACTAGGTATTAGTTATTAGTTGTGAACGATATGGTGTTTGAACGGAAAAAAATGTTTAATATGAGGCACGGACGTGATTTTTATTTTAATCAATTATTAATTAAAATAAACGGTAATAAAGAATCACTCGTTTTTTTTAAATTGATAAACTATATTTGTATTCGCTTAAAATAAGCTATAGGGTAGCTTAAAATACAACCAATATGTTGAATGAAATGCTTAAAAAAGTTAGATGGGCCATGTTAGATGGGCCAATAATCTATATAGACATGACATAAGAAAAATATCTTGGTACACACCGCGAGACTTTGCCACCAAAATTTGGGGGCATTCAATATAACGTAGGTATTTTATTATTTTCAATATAACACTTATATCCAAAAGTACATATTGCCAACAAATGGATTTAAGTTTCGAAATGAAAATAATAACTGAATATTGAATATGTTTGGAATGCCTTCGTTCCACCTCACTTTTTGTACCAATTACTTGGCCTAATGTCGTAGCTCATGTATGTCAGCTATGTATGTATATTCCTTACTGTATTTTATATATATATATATATATATATATATATATATATATATATATATATATATATATATATATATATATATATATATATATATATATATATATATATATATATATATATATATATATATATATATATATATATATATAATATATATATATATATATATATATATATATATATATATATATATATATATATATATATATATATATATATATATATATATATATATATATATATATATATATATATATATATATATATATATATATATATATATATATGTTATATTTGATGTTTTCACGGGTGAAATATGTTATAATATTTTTATCTCGGTTTTCCCGTGTCAGTAGGTCTTGACTAAGACCATTTGTCTTCCGACGTTTCGCCTGAATATCACCAGGCATTTTCAAGGACTTAACGAAAAGCCATCTTGTACGCTACGAGTCACTTGACGGTGAGCTTTCAGTGTGAGTAGATGTGTGTCGCGCGCGTGCTTTTCGTTAAGTCCTTGAAAATGCCTGGTGATATTCAGGCGAAACGTCGGAAGACAAATGGTCTTAGTCAAGACCTACTGACACGGGAAAACCGAGATAAAAATATTATAACATATATATATATATATATATATATATATATATATATATATATATATATATATATATATATATATATATATATATATATATATATATATATATATATATATATATATATATATATATATATATATATATATATATATATATATATATATATATATATATATATATATATATATATATATATATATATATATATATATGTATTTTTTTTTTTTTTAATAAAAAATGAATATGTCCTTGTTTAACAAGTACATCTACATCTTCCTACGTTCCCTAAAATAAGCAAATAAATGCTTGTGCTATAAGTGAACGAAATCGGTCGAGGCAGGATTCGAACTCGCGATCACTGGATTACTAGCCCAGCGCGCTAACCGCTTTTCGACCCATTTTGATAATATTTTTTCCTCGTTATCTTGTTCATTTATTCAAAGTCCTTTATTATATTATCTTCGAATATTACGATAATAAAATACGACATTAATTATAATATATTTAAAATAGTTACAAACGATACATTGTATTATATTTATCTATAATTTTTATTATGAATACAAAAAAAATATGTACCGAAGAACATAAATAAAATATGTACGACCTTTAACTTTTATTCAATTATATTTATTCTGGATCATAAAATGCATGATGTACTCTTAATATCTCTTAATAATATTATTAAAAGTGGAGACTAACGATTCAAGCATATATTATGTTAATTGATAATTTTTTACAACTAAATAAAAACGAAGTTTGAATATTATAGGAGAACCAGGAACTCAAGGCACCTACAGGGCTTACGATCGGTCATCGGCTGGTATACGTGATCACTTTTTGCGCTTACGCAACGTCCACCAACTATTCCTTCTTATCGAATTCCCTATTCCCTATATATTGAAGTTCTATATATTATATTAATGAGAAACTAACATCGTAGGTATATATCGAATTTTAACGGGTTTATACAGTATAATATACTTATGTAGTTTTTTTTGTCTTGATGAATTTTTTGTCATCTTATTTTTTGACTTCCGTACCAAACTATGTATAAGTTGATTAATTTTAAATAGACAACTCTTTCTTATAATAATAATAATTATTATTATCACTTACTTGCACCCTGCGCAAGTGGCGAGTTTATTGCCGTATGGCAATTTCTTCCAACTAACCAGTGTTTCCAGCCCAGAGAAGCAACATTATCGTGACAAATGAATTTAAATATATTTATCCTCTGCTGGGGATCGAAACCAGGACGCCCGCACAGAAACCAAACGGCTTACCAACTGTGCCACGGCGGTCGGCACAGTTATGAATGAATGACTTATGAATGGTGTCTTAGAATTATGAAAAAAATATAAGATGTTCTATTTAAATTTTTCGCAAACGCGACTCCCATTCACCGGTATCGCTCTATGCTGAGCATCGTCAGAATGGTGAACAATAGTGATGAAGACCATCTATATATACATTCAAAGCGAGAACCGAGAACTCATTGATAAATCCTTCCTACTCTGGTTTTAGGCCGAAGACCTGTTTTTTCTTCAGTCGGAGATTTGTGATCTAGATGTCCAGCTGTCACTCCATATTTTTGCTGGTCTCCCCCTTGCTCTACGACCCTCCGGGATATCCATGGAGGCAATTTTGGGTAGTCGATTGTCTCCCATTCTCTCGACATAGTCTCTCCATTGACGCCTTCGTCCTCTACCACAGCGGATGATGTCGTCTACATCGCATCTCTTCCTTATATCATCGTTCCGGACTCTATCCTCGAGAATTACACCCACTATGGAGCGCAGTGTCCTCATTTCAGTAGTCCGGAGGAGGTTTTTTGTTCTGATATTATCGGCTCTGGCTTCGATGGCATAGGTCATTATGGGTCTTACGCAAGATTTCTAAATTCTGGTTTAAATTTTTTTTTGTAAATTCATTGAAAACACTGAAAAAAAGAATGGTTTCCTCGTTAAAACTATAGAAATGTTCGCAAATTCTAGAAAAAGTATTTTATTTGTGTTTAAATTATGTTATATATTTTTTTTTGTTGGCAAATTAATAACATTAAAATATAAATGTATTCCAATTACGAATTTAGACGTCACTAACTTATAACGAATATATTTGTAAATCGAATATTCTTTTTTAATTGGATATACGCAAACATTGGATTTTTTCCCTTTCGGGAGTCAAATGTTATTTGACAAGTCGTAGGGCCTGTAGGTGACAGGTCGTAAGCCCTGTAGGTGCCTCGAGTTCCTGGTTCTTCTACAATATCCCAACTTCGTCTCTATTGAGATGTTGAAAAAATGTTTGTCAATAAAAAGAATATATTTGTTTATAAACGTTATTAACAGAAATCTACATGTATCATTTATATGTTTATTTTTTCAGTTTGATTAACATTATATTTTTTTATTTATCGGAACATATATAATATTTACATCACATATTTACATACTATTGCTATTGAATAAATTTCTTTATATAATAATTTCATTAATTTTTTGATTTCTATTTATATAAATGAATACATTATTGAAAAATTACTGCGCACTGATAACTTTAAACATATTAATATTATAATGTATGTATGTTTGTGGGGATTTTTGCGATAACTACAATCCGCTCTTTATATTATAATTTTAATCAATTAACTTATATACATATTTGATAAAAATATCTTTAGAAAGAATCCGGTTGTTTTGAAATATGAAAGAATTTCCATAATGAATCAATGTAAACTATTTTGGCGCCAGAGCATCTCTTTTGTCAATATAATAAAGTAATTTGTATTTATTAGAATCGTTTACATAATGTTAGCTACACACATTGCGCGAAATGACAACGACAACAATATTGACATGCAAATAAGATACGTATTTTTACATATGAAACATTTTTAAGTTTATATAAATAAGCTAGTCAAACTATGTTTGATACTCTAGCAAAATAAAATCAAAAATTATTATATACTTTATGACCTCTCTGATAGAAGCAGGGCCGGATAAATCATAGAACAACCCGGAACAAGAAATCAGGGCGCTTAAAATCCTAAAATGTTAATTATATAAATCAAAAATTCCCCAGGTATGGCACTCGGTTCTCTCTGCCTTCCCCGAAAGGGACACGGCGTGATGGTGTGTATGATAAAATTCTGCGGTGTTAATATCTTGTCCGTCTATTACCGTGTTATTCGTAAACATATATAGTCGATTCACACACACACACACACACACACACACACACACACACACACACACACACACACACACACACACACACACACACACACACACACACACACAAAATAATCATTCTAATAATTTACTTGCTAAAGTGTTAAATTATCTACATAATGAAGCCAGCGCCCCCCTATCTGAAATCGCCCGGGCGCTTGATAATGAATTTCATATGAGATGATAGCGGCGTGTTTGAAAACATTCCAGATGCTACACGCCACAGTAACTTTAATTATACATTATACTAAGAACTCTTATTGCTTGTTAATGAAACTACATAAGCCGTTTCAATAAGCGGAACCTGTCAGCAACTAATAGCAAGGTTTTCTAAAAAAGGGAAACGAAGTTCTTTAGAAATGTTATGATAATTTCAGTGAAGTTTTCCCTTTCGACTTTAGCGACATACTTACTTATTTTCTCGATCTCGGTCGCCGAGTCGTCACCTGACTCTTTCAATTATTCATATATTATTTTTTCTATCTCTCTCTTCTGTCTGATGTCAAATGTTAACACGTGTCCATATTTTTTACGAGTCTAGTATAGACCATAGATTTTAATATATACCTATAACTAGATGGAATACTAGTCGGCAAAGTGTATCGAAATCAATGGGAGTTTTCGTGTGCTGTTTTGTGTAAAATTCATTGGCATACCTCGTTTTATTAATATTAATTTATGTAGGTATTTATTATACCAAGAACTTATTTAGTGTTTTGTGTTAATTAGAATCGCGATTTGTTTTTTTTATTTTAAGTTTGGTGTGATTTTAAATTTTTACTGGAATTTGATAATTATATTGAGTTTTTTTTAATTAAAAATAGTTTTTATGATATTTTTAGTGTTAACATTAGTTATTAAGTTTAGTTTATTTACATAATACTTGAGATAGTTAAAAGGACTTTTAAATTATATTTAACTTTAAACGGTTTATGTGATGATCCAATATTTTAAAAATTGTAAGACCTAAGGTTTTGGTTTAAAATGCCTACTTCTCAGGATACGTTACATACATGAATAGGAATAGGTAGAATTATAATTTATTTTTGTTCTTTGGTTTATATTGATATATTGATTTTTACTG
Organism: Molanna angustata; assembly: GCA_963576475.1. Lineage (NCBI taxonomy): Eukaryota > Metazoa > Arthropoda > Insecta > Trichoptera > Molannidae > Molanna > Molanna angustata. The sequence continues at coordinate 41,911,631 of OY754966.1, forward strand.
TATAATATTGCATAATATACTGCATAATATAATATTGAAATTCCAAACATTTGAGAAGGAAGGGGGGGGGGGGGGCGGTTTGAAATATATTGCTCTGGGCGCAAAAACATGTTTATCCGGCCCTGGATAGAAGGATTGTGTCTGATCTCTTGCTTCTCTATAAAATAATTAATAATAACTTTAGCTCCTCTTACCTTGTTAGTCGGATAAATTACCATGTTCCAACAAGAAATATCCGCCAAATTATAACTTTTGTATGTAAGACATCCAACACTAATTATTTATACAACACTCCATTGAATAGAATCCATCAATTGGGCAATGACTTTGGTTATCTGACTGACCCTTTCTTCAATTATTTTAATGAATATAAATTTACTTTATTAAAACATTTTCAAAAACATACCCCCAAATGATTGTGTAGTCAGATGTTTTCATTTTTATATATTTTTACATATTTATATATTTTTACATTTTTATATATTTTTTACATTTTTGTATATTTTACATTTTATATATGTTTGTTCATTTGGTTTTTATTTAATTTAATTCAATAATGTAATATATTACATAGTCACATCTGGCAGCATTCTCTGATTCAGTGTGGCTAAGTATGTAGGTAGTTCACACCATTCATTTTTATATTATTGAGTCAGTAATATTCTTATGTTCATGCTATGTAGTATTTTTATTTGAGTTTTTATTTTTTTTTATATTTATTCTTTGGTTTTTAATGTATGTACTTTGTTGTTTAATTTACGTCTCTTATATGTTTTTATTTTTCTTTATATATTTTCTGCTACCGTTGTTATGTCTAGATGTTTATAAATTGTTTTTCTTTGGTTTATGCTGTGTCATGTAATATTTAATTTTGTAAAGGGCCTTGAGCCGTGAATCAATAAATAAATAAATATAATATTTTTCAGGAAATTCAGTGACAAAATTACTACTTTTTGAAATACTATTTACATACCGCCATGGCACAGTAGGTATGCCGTTCGGAATCTGTGCGGACGTCCTGGGTTCGATTCCCAGAAGAGGAGAAATTTATTTAAATTCATTTATCGAGCAAATATTGCTTCTCTGTGCTGGAAGCACTGGTTAGTTGGAAGAAGTTTCCGTACGGCAATAAACTCGCCACTTTCGCAGGGCGCAATGACGTGTTCATTATTATTTTTATTTATACTTTTGTAATTCCCTCTTTGGCATATTTTTTATGTTTCTCTTTTTATTAAGCAAATATTTCTGAAACTATTTAAAAATAATAGGTAAAAAAATTGTATTTTTCTACCTTCTGAGGTTCTTGGATTCTTCCCACGTCATTGCTTAGTTTAAGGAGTGTATTTAATTTATTTTGTTTTATTTTTCAAAGGACTGCACACAGTACATGCATACTATTATTGTAAGTAAATAAGTACATACATACATACATACAATTACGCCATGTCCCTCACGGGGTAGGCAGAGAAAATCGAACGCCACTTACTTCTATCTTGACATACATTCATCGCCTCGTCAACATTCATACATCGTCTTATAAACGTTCGTCTGTTATTCACGCTTCTACCATTTCCGTCTTTCAAAATACCGTTCACATGGACATGCCATCCCTTCCTTGGGCGGCCCCGACCTCTCATTCCATTCCTGTCCGCAATGTATATTTTCTTCGTCAGTTGTTCCTCATTCATTCTCCCCATGTGGCCAAACCATCTCACTTTCATTATTTCTTTATCCTACATTCTTTCCTTATGTCCTCATTTCTGACCCTGTCATACATCGTTCTATTAAAGTAAATAAGTAAAAATACAAATATGACATGTACCATTTACGTAATAAGAGAAATACCTTTTTGTTACAAGGATATAATGTGTTGTATTTTTTTAACATTTCGGGCAACTAACAGGTAGGTACTATGTCAAATATAATTTTAACATGCACCCAATAACACGTTGCCAAATACACAGATCCAGACTGTTTGACAGTTTTAACACAATTAAAAACTGTCGAACGAGAATCTAACTTTGGCTCAGGAAACAAATATCCAACTAGGCTATGAAGGCCGACAAAAACTTTTCTGACATGAAAAATATATTTTCGTCCATTTTTTTTTATTTATTTCAACATAATTTAATTCATACAAGATCCCACTAACCATATTTGGTTATCGGTGGGTTTCTATATCATACAATATAAATGCTAACTTAAACTAACCAACAATGAATATAATTTAGAATTTGATTGGATTTAATATAGGTACTTATTATTTATTTGTTATTTTTTTTATTTATTTCTATCCAAAAACATTCAGTATATATGAGATACAAAATATCTTAAGATAATATAAGCTTATTCATACATAGTTAACATACAAAGTAAATATAAGTTATTTCATTTCAATAAATTTCAATTTACCACTTCGCTGGTGCTTACATAGTTTAAGCCATATCTTTTTATTTGTATCTTTGTTACTAGCCCCCTCACTAGGCAAAGCCTGTGCTAAGGTGAGCTAGTTTTATATTATTGTCTATTGCGTTGTTTATTTATAGATACATTTACATATAATATAAGTACATGTACATACATACGCTACGCATTCAAAACGTATGCATCTTTCCTTCTAAATACAATATTTCATTTTGAGTCATGCACAAAATTTGTGGAAATAAATTATTTGTTTCACTTTTTTTTTCAATTACATTAGATTTTCATCCCTACTGGGAGTCAATCATATTTTATGACAATTTAAAATCTCAATAGAGACGAAGTTGGAATATTATTGGAGAACCGAGAAATCAAGGCACCTACAGGGCTTACGACATGTGATCGGCTTAAAGTGATTACGTAAACCAGCCGATGACATGTCGATTTCCCATTTCTTCCATAACATCCCAACTTCGTCTCTTTCGAGACATTAAATCGTTAGATATATTTTCAATAAGATAATATAATAATACGTACTTATGAGCGCAATGTGTGTACCCACCGCAGTAAATTTATTGCCACCGTCGTAGATATATTGAATAAGATAATATTTCGGACGACTCAATAAAATGCTAATAAATGTATATGTTTATGTTACGCTGGACGTCAAAATTTAGGTAACAATTTAGGACGTCATATTTTGAATTGATAAATATTATTTGAGATGAACACGTTTACATGATATAAAATTTGCATATCATTTAAATTTGTATATTCCGGAAATCGGACATAATTAATTTTGTCACCGTACATCAATCGCTCACCACTTCTATGGTAATCTGATCTCTCTTTTCAATCAAGTTAAACGAAAGGAATACAATATATAATATAACTCATTGAATTAAAAAATGTTTTTTGATTTTAAAAAATAGAAACTACAGAAAAGAGCTATCAGTTATGCTAAACTTACCGGCGCGCGGCGCGTGGTATAGTTGGTTCGATCTCCAGTATAAGAGCAACACAAGAGATCCAACTGTCGATAGCGATAGTATGTACATATAGTTTGGACAATACGTTTATTTATTATAAAATCTTTTTTTTACAAATATAATAATATATTATAATTTTATATACCTAAAATAAACTTAAAATATATAGTACTATAATGAACTTAAAATTTAAGTTTATGTTTTTTATTTTAATCACTTACTCATAATAGAGTTATATTTTGTAGATGATTTCTGGATAAGACACTCCACTAGGCCAATGCCTGTGTCGGAGTGCCATTACATATATTTTTATTTAGTATCACGTACCAAACTATAATCCCATAAATTCAAATTATTGAATATTTTGTTTTCTATACAAAACATGTAGGTATGTATGTCAAGATAGGAAAGTATTGAGGTCAGTCCTTTTTTCTTACCCAGAATATGAAAACAGCATGGTGGTATGTATGTATGTTTGGATATTAAGTATCAAACTATTAAGTTCTCCTTAGATATCGTGTATAAGCCCCTGCCATACAAATTGTATGAAGCAATGTCGTCAGGAAATTGTAAAAAAAAAAATTAAAATGTACTACAGCAATGTGCATATTTTTTATAGAAAATAAATTATCTAGTTGGTGTGTTTCGGCTTTTTTTAGATATTTTTAAAAACTTTGGAAATATAGTAAGTCACACATAAAAATTAATCATAAAAAATGTTTTTCTTAACAAAAATTACCTTGAGAAACTCTAGAACTTTTTTTAAAAAACATGTTTTCGATTAATGTATTTGTCTATATTTATACAATTTTTCATAGTTCTAGCTTTTATGGTTTTTGAGATATATGGAAAAATAAAGTAGTTATTTAAAGTTGATAACCCCTGATTAAAACAAAATTCAAAATTCTGAGTAAAAAGTTATGTAGGCTTTTTAACTAAATGTTCTACTCCAAATTCTGAGTAAATCCATATATAGAACATATGCTACGTAGCCTTAGAATTGGTGGTTTTTTGACTAAAATTAAGAAAAATAAATTATCTGAAACAAATTGACAGTTATCAATTGACAGTTATCGATTATTTCTATTACAATTTGTGCTTTTTTATACCCTTACCTTTGGCACTCGAATCCGATTCCATTATCGTTTAGAACTAACCTACCTCGCCGCAAACTTGCCATAAATAATGCAATTTATTATGGTACATACCGACTTTGACATTAGCATGCGAGACTTGGACATGGCAGAAAAAGCATGAACGTAAAATAAACACCACAGAAATGAGGTCGCTTAGAAGGATATAGAAAAAAAAAGACGTTGTCGGAATAAGGGCTGAGTGTAGCTTGAAAAAGTATATTGTTTACAGAATGAAAGTTGATACAAGGTGGTTCGGTCTAATATAAAAAAAATAATAAAACACGACTGACCAAGAAAAAATATAGAGGTAAAAGAAAAGGAACGAGACTTTACAGGGCGCCTGCTGCCAACGTACCTATTTTTCAATTCGATATACCATCATTATTACTAATCAAGTCGTTTTGAGAAACTAACATAGATAGTTTGAATTAATACAGATAAGAAAAATATTCCTTATCTCTATATTAATTTTCTGAATATATTCTTGTAAAAAAATAATGTCCAACCCCGATTCTCAACGTTAATCTTATATTTTTAATAAACTAAAAAACTGAGAGCAATATATTTTAATTAAATTAAAAAAGACAAAAATATCTGGGAAAATATGTGACAATTGCATTAATGAATGGTTTAGTAAAGAAACCTCAAAAGACATTTATTTTCCATTTAGCGAAGTTGCACATATTTTTTTTTTGTTTCTTTACTATGACTGAAGCATTTATGCAAATGCCACGACATATTTTTCCAGATATTTTTGTCTTCTTTAATTAAAAAAAAAAATGTTGCTCTACTCCTTATAGTTTTTTAGAAATATAAGATTAATGATAAATATCGGGGTATGTTTATTATTTTTCTACTAGAATATAAACAGAACATAGTTAAAAAGTTAATAAATATATTTCTTTATTAATATCCAAACTATCTATGATATTTTTTTACGATAATCTGATGAAAATCCCGCTGCTTTGCGGGATTAATATTATATGGAGTTCTATAATATCTTAGGATGTCATATATGAATGAATAAATAAATATGAAAGAAAATTGGAGAATAAACATGAAAAAGATTTAAGAATCATTCAGAGAAAATATAGAATGCGATTAAATGGAAAATATAGGACTTAGTTCTTTGGCGTACTTTGTTTAAATAGTGAGGAACATGGAGTGATCGTATGTAATTCAAATGGAATTTCAAACTATCTGTATTAGACGTGAATATGAATTAAAATAAAAAAAATCGGGGGGATAAAATAAAAATACAAGAAAATAATTGAATGAATGCAATAAAGACGATTTTACACGCAGTTTATAATCTCGACGATGTTTGTTGAAATAGTGTGGGACATGGCGTGATGGTGTTTATTTCAAATGAAATTTTAAACAATAAGTAGGAATTTTTTATACGGCAAATAAAAATAAAATAATTTAGTGGAAGGAGATCTGATTTTAAGAAGAAATGTAGAAAAAAAATCACATAAATTTAAGACAGAAGGTAAAAAATATCTAAAAAGGAACGTTGTTCGCTGATCATAAGACACAAACGACACAAATTTACAGCACACTTGAGGTGAGTTACTCACGAAAACGGCCCATTATTAAATAATAAAAAAATATTATTAAATATACTGAATAATATTTGTCAATTATATATTATGTATGTATAAATAAATAAATAATTTAATAAATTATAAAGCATCCAACATTTGATTACAATTATAGAAACAGTATTTTCTCATTTCTACGATCTTTAACAAAATAGTGAGGGACATGGCGTGATGGATCGCAAGTCGGTTGGAATTTCAAAAAAACAATAAACATTCTGCAGTTTTATGCAATAAAAATCTGCAAAAGTATCACTAAATAGTGAGAGATATGGCGTGATGGTTCGCAAGTCGATTGGAATTTCATAAAAAACAATAATCAGTATGCAGTTTTATGCAATAAAAATCTGCAAAAGTATCACAAAATAGTGAGGGACATGGCGTGATGGTTCGCAAGTCCATTGAAATTTCAGTAAACGATAATAATTCTGCAGTTTTATGCAATAAAAAACTGCAAATGTATCACAAAATAGTGAGGTACATGGCGTGATGGTTCGCAAGTCGATTGGAATTTCAGTAAACGATAATCATTCTGCAGTTTTACACAATAAAAAACTGCAAAAGTATCACAAAATAGTGAGAGACATGGGGTGATGGTTCGCAAGTCGATTGGAATTTCAGTAAACGATAATTATTCTGCAGTTTTATGCAATAAAAATCTGCAAAAGTATCACAAAATAGTGAGGGACATGGCGTGATGGTTCGCAAGTCCATTGAAATTTCAGTAAACGATAATAATTCTGCAGTTTTATGCAATAAAAAACTGCAAATGTATCACAAAATAGTGAGGTACATGGCGTGATGGTTCGCAAGTCGATTGGAATTTCAGTAAACGATAATCATTCTGCAGTTTTACACAATAAAAAACTGCAAAAGTATCACAAAATAGTGAGGGACATGGCGTGATGGTTCGCAAGTCCATTGAAATTTCAGTAAACGATAATAATTCTGCAGTTTTATGCAATAAAAAACTGCGAATGTTTCACAAAATTGTGAGGGACATGGCGTGATGGTTCGCAAGTCGATTGGAATTTCAGTAAACGATAATTATTCTGCAGTTTTATGCAATAAAAAACTGCAAATGTATCACAAAATAGTGAGGTACATGGCGTGATGGTTCGCAAGTCGATTGGAATTTCAGTAAACGATAATCATTCTGCAGTTTTACACAATAAAAAACTGCAAATGTATCACAAAATAGTGAGAGACATGGGGTGATGGTTCGCAAGTCGATTGGAATTTCAGTAAACGATAATTATTATGCAGTTTTATGCAATAAAAAACTGCAAATGTATCACAAAATAGTGAGGTACATGGCGTTATGGTTCGCAAGTCGATTGGAATTTCAGTAAACGATAATCATTCTGCAGTTTTATACAATATAAATCTGCAATAGTATCACAAAATAGTGAGAGACATGGCTTGATGGTTCGCAAGTCGATTGAAAACAGTTATAATTCTGCAGTTTTATGCGATAAAAATCTGCAAAAGTAGGTATCACAAAAATGTCACAAGTGCTATTTTTAATTTTCTAGAATAGGTATTCATGTCCCCTTAGCTGTTTAACTCGGGGTCAAATTCCAACTTACGCAATATTATGAATGGTAGAGTTTTGTTTCGTTTTGCAGTTCTTTTTCTGGGAATTTTATGTTTACCTTATTAAACCTAAATTCATAAGTAGGTATGTACATAAATAAGCAGGGCAAGATTTAGGATGTGGGTGGCCCGAGACCCATTTCAGTGGGAGGCCCATTGTTTCGAGCCGTTGCAATACGTAATGCAAAAACAGGTAGGTAATGAAGCGGATTTATTTACACAGAAAAAAAATTGTTGAAATAATTATTTTAATCATTAAACAGTTTGACAAGTGAAAAGAACCAAATGCCAAGGAAGACGATAAAAAATTATATCAAAGACCCGCATGTACATAATATGTCGGCCTTCGTGGCTCAATTGGTTGGGTATCTAACTGCTGATCCAAAGGTCCCGGGTTCGATTCCCGGTGGTGTATTTTACCTTACCGTGTTGATAGGAGGCAAGTACTGCCTTGAATTAGGCACTAGTTTGTCGCTAAAAACTCGTGTTGAATTCGAGGTACGTGTCCTCCAAATGCACACGGTTTAACAACGTAAATTGTTCCAGCTTATACGTGTTCAATTCAAGGCCAATTATTAAATATGGAACACATATAGCCATGAAGTTCGCGCGCTATTTCAGTTCGCGCGCTATTTCAGTTCGCGCGCTATTTCATTTCGCTCGCATTTCGTCTGTCACTGTCATATTTGTTCACAGATTATATTATGATAGTAATATAGTCTTTAAGTAATATGGAACTGTTAAAGGACATACTTGGTGGTATTTTGGACAATTTTAAAATTGTAAATTACGAAGGAGATAAGGATAATTACCAATGTAAAATTCGATGCTCTATATCGTGTGAATGTAATTACGACGCAAAGTGTGATTATGTCATTGAAAAATTCATTACCAATCTCATTAAAAAAAATGTCTTAACATTTTTTTATGATATAATGAAGATTTGTGTAGATTTATCTATTAAAACAAAAACAATCATACACAAAAAATGTCTCTAACACAGCCTTGTACGTTCAATCAATACGCATTTATAAACCTGTGTACGATTGAAAGACGCGTGTCTTGAATTGAACACTTATTAGCTGGAACAGTTTGCGTTGCTAAACCATGTGCATTTGGAGGACACGTACCTTGAATTCAACACGAGTTTTTAAGTGCATTAGCGCAACAAACTAATGCCTAATTCGGGGCAGTACTTGCCTCTTAATCAACACGGAAAGGTAAATACGCTTCCCGGTGAAGACACTGTTTTTAATTATGTTTTCAGCCAATCTGTGAGACGATTAATATTGCAAATCCCAGTCCACATTTAATTATTTATTTATTTACTTTTTTTTAATTATTTATTTATTAAATAATTTTTAATTATTTATTTACATATTTATTTTTTTCTTTATATATTTTATTTTTTTATTCATATATTTAATTATTTATTTTTTTATTTATAATTTATTTAAATGTTTTTTTGTTTACTTATTTAATTATTTAAATAATTATTTTATTACTTTTTTTTATTAGAAAAACAATTTATTTTTTTTACAAAAAAAAATATTAACGAAGTCATTACATTTTAAGCATTTAAAAATTAATTATTAAAAGGAAAAAAAACCGTGATAGTATTAATGAATGAATAAAAATTATTTATGAATTTGTCTTAAAACTTGATAAAATGATAAATGCGTATGTACTCTTGTGTGTTTGTAGTGATCTTTGAAAATATCTGAACCTACATTAGTGTAATTTGTTATTTTTCTTAGGCAATTACTCATATGTGAGAGAAAGTGAACATACCTTATTATATGAGATGGTACAAAAAAAAACCATTAAGTACTTACCTAGACGAAATTAATTGGTGTCTTCGAAAGAGTGATATATGGTACATAGATGAGCATTTCTCAATAGTTTTTATAATGATTATTTAAAAAATCTCCTTTTATGTTTTTTTTGATAGATTATTCATTTGATAGACCGCCCGCTCAGTTACACCAAATTTTCAAATGTAAAGACGTCTTTATTTGTTCTTTCTCTCATCTAAGAATAATATTTAAAGACACATGCGAATATTAAAATAAGAAAGAAGTAAATGGATTAAAAAAGATATTTTTTAAAAATCTTGTTCTGGTCTGGGTATTTTATTTTACTCATTTTTTACTAAAATCTGCAATTTTCACCTATATAAAGGGGATGCGCACTGGTAAACGCAACCACTCCCAGATGCCAGACTTACCTTTTTCATACCTTTATTCAACAATGAAGAAAATACCAAATAGTGCTGTCATTAAAAAATGATTTTTTATGTTGCTATCTGTTAGTAGAATATACCTAATATATAGTCTTAGTATAGTACTAGTAAAACCCGGCAGATGTTGTCCTGCCTATTTAATTATTTACCTCCAAATGTATAAAAATGGTTGATCGATATGTTTCCTGTTTATTGTTTAACATTTATCTCTAGATTCCATAAAAATAAATAAATACAATAAATAAATACGATAAATATTCAATATTTTTTTAAAAAAAAATTTGTGAGATCGAATATATAAATAAATAAATAAATAAATAAATTATAATGCATAAACCTTCTCCCGAATGAGCTAAACAAATTCCCAAAGTTTCATTGCAATCGGATGGTTGGTTGGTTTAGGAGTCCATAGCGAACATTCTCGGGCAACTAACAGGTACTATGCCAAATATTTATTTAACACGCACCCAATTACAAGTTGCCACATTCTGGAGACTAACGATATTAATCGTCTCACAGATCCAGACTGAAAACACAATTAAAAACTGTGTCTCCACCGGGAATCGAACCCGGGACCTTTGGATCAGCAGTCACGATATAGATTAGTAGTGCGGTTGACTGGCAGAAATCGCCTACGGGTAATAAATCCGCCCTACTATGAAAAAATTTAATGATAAAAGTCTTTAATTATTATTTTATCAACATAAAATGAGCGAGTTTGAATAAAATCTTTATATAAAACATTCGGTACTTGCTTGCAAGCAATTATTAAGATACCTATTACTTAATATTGAATATATTTGAAAATTATACGACCTTAAAGATTTAGTATAAACAATCTCCAATTATAATATTTGGCTCATTTGATGTTATTTATGGGAATTAAATGACTAATTTTATGGTTACGTACTTATATATAGTTTCATTCATTTGAGGAATGAAAGGCGATAATAATCAAGCGTGAATCGGCATGGTCACATGTAAATCAAATCTTAATAAAAATACTTTGAATCATTAAGAGTATCTCATACTAATAGGCAAACGGTACCTTTTTACAATACAAACGCTCGCACACTTTCACGTTATTTTTCGCCGATAGCACGGCTTCAATATTTGGGAAACAAATATTCTAGCCTAGGCGATATTTATTAGTTGTCATTGGCAAACTATATAATCATTTCGCATCAATATTTTTTTGGTGCAAAATGACACTTTTATTCGTGATAATTCATTTTTTTTTGTTTCTTTGAATAATCATCACGGTATTTGTATGTGATATTTTTTTCATTGGGATTTATATTTTCTTTTTTTATATTTGTAATCTGAATTTTCACATACATTTTACATGTATATTATTGTATTATTGGGGAACAAGCTTTACCGGTCGTAAGCCCTACTCCCACATGACAAATCCTCCACCGACAGCTAGTGGTATAAGCAAAAATATGAGACTAATATAATTAATATGAAAATAATATATGCTTATATTTCTCAAGGGGTTCTGGCTCGTGGCTCGTGTATTCACATGAAAATAAGGATCTATACTATTACCATCTATGATGTAACGGAAAAGCCTTTTTTTGTAACGCCGTCTATTGAGAAATTAGTTTATTTGTAAACAATGAAAGTAACAGTTCTTATACACACACGATTATTACGCAAGCTCATAAAGTGATCACGTAAACCAGACGATGACAGGTCGTAAGCCCTGTAGGTGCCTCGAGTTCCTGGTTCTTCTACAATATACCAACTTCGTCTCTATTGACATGTTAAAAATTTTGTCAATAAGAATTCAGAATCGGGATTAAGAATCATTAATCCCGAAAGGGAAAAAAATCCAATGTTTGCGTATATGCACTTAAAAAAATATTGGGTTGTCATTAAGGCAATAAAAAATTAAACATTTAAGGAGTTCTATTAAGAAGAGACATTTTCAAATACGTATTGTAAAAAAAGTGTTAATTAATTCCTACCAGATTACGAAGAATAGGTTTGAACGGTCACTTATTGTATTCGATCTTATGTCTGAATATGGACCTCACGTAATTTTATGATAAATAATGCTCCTCCTGTCTTATTTTTAGTAGCCATTAAATAAAGATAAAATTTATGGCTTAGTATGAGATGATATTATGGTGTGGGTGTGATCTCATGTCGGATTCATCTAGGTGAAAAGCGTTGATCATTTTTTAATACAATCTCCCAATCACATCTATACCAGGCCTTTAAAACACACGAACCTAGGTCTAAGATCCGCAGTTCTTAAAGCCTTTATTCTTAACTATTTCTTTTTAATTTGCATCCATGTGCAATATTCTTTCTGCATTCTAAAATTAATTCCATTATTGCTAACCATTGCCTGTATGTTTAAAAAGATATCTACTACAAAATCTTGTATCAAATTTAATTGAGGCTTCGCAATGCTTTAGTTAGTTGGAAGAGAATGCATTATGGCAACAAACACGACTTACTATCGCAGTTTTCAATCTTAAAATTAAGAGCATCAGGGATGTAATTCTGGTCAACCGGCGGAATCAAAACCACCCATGTTTACTCATATCATGGATATAATTATCTTATGGAGTTCTATAAACTTAAGATATCTTAAGATTGCCCCCCGTATCAAGACTTCTAATTTGCAGAGTTCTATAATTTGAAAAAATATTAACACATAATATATGTAGGTATTATTAAATTTTTAAAATTGTATATAGGTACGCAAATATTGGATTTTTTTGCTGTCGGGAGTCAATGATATTTTATAGTCAAATTTTTAATATCTCAATAGAGACGAAGTTGGAATTTTATAGAAGAACCAGTAAATCAATGCACGTACAGGGCTTACGACCTGTCATCGTCTGGTTTACGTGATCACTTTATGCGCTTGCTTTCCTATAATATTCCAACTTCGTCTCTATTGAGATTTTAAAAACTTACCAAACATAGGTATTATATATATATTCCACAATGTGTTATTTAGTCTTCCGGCGACCGTTTCGGCTTATAAGGACGTAATCAACTTTATGATTATTGTCCTACAAGCCGAAACGGTTGACAGAAGATTAAATTAAAAAAAATATGCAATAAAATATGCATTCATAGCTTTTTCAAAAAAACCTCTTCTAACGCTTATTTTTACGTATATCATAAAGGTAAAGAAATATTGCACATGAGACTCTTTCTTTTTAGCTTATGTGGCATTCCACCTAACCATTAGGATGATTTATGCTAATATAAAAATACTATTAAATTATTTTGATACTTCAGGTATATTCATTATAAACAATCCAATAAGGCGAAGAAATTTTACTATGTAGAAATAAATATGGAGGGAGTTTAAAGACAGAATATGTGACATATTTTGTTTGGTATTGGAGTATTAAGTACAAATATGAGACTCTCAGCTGATGATAAAACTTCTTCTTCTTCTTATATTAGATCGTAGATCTGTTTTTTTCGAGAAAGCTATTCCTGTGAAGCTGAGGTCCAGCTATCCCTCCACCTCTTCGGCGGTCTTCATGGGTGGCAATTTCCTGGTGGGATGTCGTTTGCCGCTATGGATGGGATTCGAGATGCGTCCATCCTGTTGACATGGTCCTTCCAGAATCTTCTCCTGGCTCTACTCCATCGTATGATGTCCTCGGTCTTACAGGTCCGCCTAATGTCGTCATTGCGAATTATGTCCCTAAGCGTCTTCACTGTGATAGCACTTAAAACCTTCATTTCCGATGTTCGTAGGAGGTTTTTGGTTCTGGTCGTGTCGGCTCTTGTCTCCACCGCATATGTCATGATTGGTCTAACACATATCTTATAAATTCTGACTTTAGCCGTTCTTATATATTTGTTATGACAGATGATATTTTTGGGACATCCTGAATTAGCGACTGTTTTATTGGTCTGTTCTCTAAATGATAAAACATAAGAGTTTATTTACATCTTGTCATTGCCTAGTTTTTATTTCATAAATTAATCACGTAAAACAGCTGATGACAATTTAAATCCCTTTTAGGTTCCTGTGGCTTATTTTGCTACTGTCAAACTGATATTGTTTTGTAGCAAATATGTATATATTATCAGCTATACACATACTATTGATATAACTTACGACAGCATTTGACATAACAACATATATTATGTTTCCTGTTTAACGCAAAACTAACCTTTTGTCCATCTGTTATATATTCGTGTTATTTCTTTACCTGTATAAGCAGTTACATTGAAAGTGAATATTGTTACTAAAGGCGGGGGGCATGACCTTTAAACAAAATCTTGTTACATTTATCTTCACTCAGATATTTTCATTTTGGAAATGTGATTGAGAAACTAAAATAACATGATCGTGAACCGTTTCGGCTATTATGTAAGATAAAAAATAAAACGGCCATAAGTTGGGATTTAATAACGATACAGAATTCAAATCATCTATTGATATGTATATTTTTTTATTTTTGTTTTATTTCAATAAACATAAAATTTACTTGTAAACAAATAATAACAATAGGTACAAATTAAAATAACGCAGTGATAAATAAATATTTTTCAAGACTCAAATCTTTGCGTCTCTTATCCATTCATTCTAAAGTTTTTTTAAATACTTTTCAGGTAGGTAATTAAAGGAATCGCTTAATTGAGGCAAAATGTTTCTCTGTCTTCTTCTTTGCCCTAGCCTTTGTCCCACCCTTTGTCCCTTTGTGTTTACTTGGGGTTGGCTCTCTTAGTCCTCATCCTGAAAGTCCTTCTGTCCTAGGCGTCCTCCTTGAGGTTTCTGTTTATGTAATAAATATGTATGTGATAAGAAACAGGATATGACAATTCTATTTATTTTTTACTTTTACATTGACACTTTATAATAATAATAAATAATAATAATAATAAACACTTCCTTGCACCCTGCAGAAGTGGCGAGATTATTGTCACATGGCAATTTCTTCCAACTAACCAGTGTTTCCAGCCCAGAGAAGCAATATTAGCGTGAGAAATTAATTTAAAAAAATTGTTTCTCCTCTGCTGGGAATCGAACCCAGGACGCCCGCACAGAAACCAAACGGCTTACCAACTGTGCCACGACGGTCGATACTTTACTTTTACTGTACTATTTCATCTGCCAAAACTTTAAAATACCCATAATTTGTATTTAAGATAATTCTACATTAAGAGAGTTAGTATGTAAATGTTGGCAAAAACCCGCTAGTTTTGATAAAATTACATATTTTGCCTATTGGTTATACTGGTGATAGAACAACGCGTCATTGATTTCTGAATTGTGTGAAACAAAACAATAAAATAAACCATAAATCATACCATAGACAAGGATTACTAATAGATCATTTTTGGATAATACTTAGTTATGATGCGGAGGTGGATTAGACACAACAGAACAACAGTGAAATAAAGATTAACGGTTAGTCATTGGTGATCAAAAATAATTTCGTTTGATAGGCAAAATATCGTCCAAATATGGACACATGTCACCAATAATTAAGGGCAAGGCCAATTTTATACGATTAACACAAGTACCTACCTAATAAACTTAACTTAAAATAAACCTATTAGAATAATAAACTGTAAAAATATTTTACAAAAATATTCGATTTACATAATAATAAAAATAATAATAATAATATAAACAACGAAAGCAAAACAACGCGCTCTTCAAAAATAACGAAAAACAGTTTTATATGAAATTCAAAGAATCTGTAACTGTAACCTCAACACCGACAGAGAATGAGTTCATCAACTTTTGGTCGAATATATGGTCGATAGAATTAGAACACAATGAAAATGCCGATTGGATATACAAAAAAGAAAAATGTACAGAAAAAAATGAAGAAATGCAATTTGATGTGATTGACTTAGAGGAATTTCAAATGATTGTCAAAAGAATGCATAACTGGAAATCACCGGGTATTGACGGTACACATAATTACTGGTACAAGAAACTACATAGTTTATTCGAAACTTTGGCAAAACTAATCAGAAAAAACTAATCATGCAAAATTGGAGAACTTCTCTCAATATAAAAACAAATTTAATAAATATTACCACGAAAGAGATCTCAATTAAAAGGGGAATATTCCAGGGGGACTCTCTAAGCCCGTTATGGTTTTGTTTTGCTCTGAATCCCTTATCGCGTGAACTCAGTGAATCCAACATTGGATTTGATATTAAAAGCAACAGACAGAAATTATCCCAAATATCTCACTTATTATACATGGATGACTTAAAATTATATGCCAATAATGAATTTAATATAAACAGACTGCTTGATATTACTACCACATTTTCAAAAGACATAAAGATGGACTTTGGACTAGACAAATGCAGGAAACTAAACATACAAAAGGGAAAAATTGTCAAAGGTGACTACATATTAGATAGCGACAGATAAATGGAAGCCATGGATATTACGGAATGGTATAAGTATTTAGGATACCAACAATCACAGCTATTAGAACACAATAAGATCAAAGAAAAACTTAAATGTGAATACTACCGACGATTACATGCATTGTGCAAGACTAAATTAAACAGTAAAAACTTATTCAAATCCATTAATACATACGCAATACCGGTTCTGACATATTCATTTGGGGTAATTAAATGGACAGTAACTGAATTAGGGACATTGGAAATCAAAACAAGGACTATACTAACAAAATACAGATATCATCACCCAAAATCAGCAGTTGAAAGAATTACATTGCCCAGAAATTTAGGAGGTAGAGGATTAATAGATATCACGCATTTAAACAACAGGCAAATTCACTCACTAAAAACATTCTTTCACCAGAAGGGCAATACTAGCCAGCTTCATGATACAATAAATAAAATAGACAAAAGATTCACCCCACTAGACCTGACCTGCCGGGATATAGAGCCCATAGACACCATAAAACATATCAAAAATAAATGTGATAATTGGGAATGGAAGGAATTACATGGAAGACACGCTAGTGACTTAAAGAAAATCCATGTAGACTGTAGTGCTTCAAATAAATGGCTGGAAACATCAGAGTTATTTCCAGAAACGGAAGGGTTCATGTTAGCTATACAGGATCAGGTAATAAAAACAAGGAATTACAGGAAATACATCATGAAGGACAATGTAGTACAAACTGACCTATGTAGAAAATGCCACCAAAAGTCAGAAACCATTCAGCACATTACAGGGGCATGCGTCACTCTCACACAAAATGACTATACACACAGACATAATCAAATCACAAACATCATCCACCAAGAATTAGCTATTGCACACAAACTAATAAATAAAAATGACAAAATGCCTTATTATAAATACACACCCACAACAGTTCTTGAAAACTCCACTCACAAACTATACTTTGACAGATCCATCCTAACTGATAGAACCATACATAACAATAGACCAGATATTACACTTGTAGATAATCAAAATAAACATACGATGTTAATTGACATCGCTGTACCAAACACACACAACATCGAAGCAACTACAACTGAAAAAAATAGAAAATACACTGACTTGCAAGACGAAATCAAGCGAATCTGGGACATGCAATCTGTGATAATAGTACCAATAGTAATTTCCACCACAGGAATTATTCCATTAAACTTATTCAACAGTTTAGAAACCATCAAATTACCTAAATACACATACGTCACCATGCAAAAAGCAGCCATATTAAACACATGCAGACTGGTGAGGAAATTCCTCCAAATCGACGACACTACTTACATTACTAACACATAAATACTACACATGGCACCAACACACAAAATACTACATTTTATACACTCAGTAAGGATAGCACTTGGTAGCATTGCTCGTGCTACCCCAAATCCCACCAGGTGATAAACCTGACAAGGTATTAAAGAGCTCGAAATAATAATAATAATAAAAGACTTTTATTGGGTTAAACAACATGGCGGACTTATTGCCCGCAGGCAATCTCTACCAGTCAACCACCATGGTAAATACAGGCAGTTACAGGAATATAAGAATACAAATAGAAAAATAGAAAGAAAAAAAAAATAAGTCATAAATTAAAAATACGAAATAAATCACCTATAGTACAAGCATTTATGCTTAGTTTAGGGAATGTATAAGGAT
The DNA here is from genome assembly GCA_963576475.1 of Molanna angustata. NCBI lineage: Eukaryota > Metazoa > Arthropoda > Insecta > Trichoptera > Molannidae > Molanna > Molanna angustata. The sequence goes on from OY754966.1 coordinate 41,929,708, forward strand.
GTATATGTACTTGTTATACAAGGACATATTCATTCTTTTAAAAAAAAAAAAAATATAAAAAACTAAAAATAAATATGTATAAATAAGAACAAAAATAAGAATAAAAAAATGCATCAGATAGATACACTATGTTTATTGGATGGAGGATAGGAGAGGAGAAAGGAAGAGGGATAAAGGGAAAAAGACGTGAATTTGTGTTTATGTCGATAGAAAGTGTGACTTCAGACGCTTACATACACATTGGTACAAATGAAATAATATTTCTAGCGCAGTTTAGGGGTGACATCTGTACGAGAACATCTATGTTTGGCAAGTGAAAAAATATCAACTTAGAGGCTTCGCAGCATATTATATGTTCCATACATGGATATACTCAAAATTCGGGGTAGAACATTTGGTATTGATGGGTGCGTGTATGTGTGTGTGTGTGCCCCTTATAACTTTTTATCCTCTCGATTCACAGAGCCAAAACTTAAAAAAAGTATAGAAAATTATAACCCGACAAAACTTTATATCGAAAAATGTCGAAAAACACCGATCACCCTAAGTAGATAGTTATATTTTCTATAAAAAATATGAACCTACATTGTAATAGTACTATTCAAACTTTTTTTAACGTTTTTTTTATAATAATTGCATTTAGTGACGACATCATTTCATACAATTTGTATGGCAATATACACTACACAATAGATACTTAATATCCGAACATACATACATACCATCATACCATCATACTATCATATTCTGGATAGGAAAAAAGAACTGACCTCCATACTACCCTATCCTTACATATATATATCTACATGTTTTTGTATAAAAAACAAAACATCTTAAAATATTAAAAAAATTGGATTAATGGGTTTATAAAAAAAAATTGGATTAATGAGTTTATAAGCGGTGATAGCCCAGCGGTAATGTCTTCGCCTCACATGCTTGAGGTCGACGGTTCGAATCCGGGCGGGGCACGCACCTCTGGATTTTTAAAAAATCTATGTGCGTATTTATATCACTAGCTATGTGTAACCATGATCCAATTTGTCTGGTTCCCCTTTCTAAGGGTTACGAAGGTCAGATGGCAGTCACTTCATAGTAATAACCAGACTCGCCAATTCTAGGATCATGGTCAAAGCGTACCCCGATAGAAACTGGACAAAAGCGCTAAGGGGAAAGAAAGAAAAGGATTAATGGGTTTATAGTTAGGTACGTATTCTTCAACTATACATACTAACTATATCGACAGTTGGGTTTCATGAGTTACTTGCAACTAGTTCTTTTTGTTACTATTTGGTAAAGGTTAACACTACTGGTCCGATATAAATACACAAAATATGCGTTTCATTGGGCATGCGTTTGAGAAGAAAGTCAAACAAGAGACATTTTGCTAAGCCTATTGGTATCTTTATGAACATCTATGTAGGTATTGAAATGTTTTGACATATATTTCTAGTATTAAAATATTAAGTAGACATTTATAATAAGATATATTTTAATCTTGTTTATAACATGCCATTAGTCAATCAACTGACTGGCAATAATACAACAAAAGGCCTTTCATCAAGTGTTCTGGCTAAACTTTCAATTTCAACAGAGTAACATTTAGAGATTTTTTCTTACACATTATTGAGGTGAAGATACCGGTAGCTGCCACTATCATTTCTATGGTGTACATGAAGATATAATTTTAAATCGCACACTTTTCTGTCACTAGCGATAAGTAATTAACTGTGATTGGTGGTTCAGTGACAAATCAGAAAGCATTATACACTAAGGCTGGGTTTTTTCAACAAAAGTATCAGTAGTAGTATTGTTAAAATACTTTGATTTCATAAAATTGTTCAAAATTGTGTCTTTTGACGGCATTAGATCTCAATGAAACAACCTTAAGTATTACAGACTGTGTTTCTCTAACAAAAGTTTCAGTAAAAGTATACTTTGATTTCATAAAATTGTGTAATTCTTTATGTTGTTTCATTGAGATTTAATGCCGTCAAACGTTATTTTAAAATTTAATCCTGGCGCCGAAGGATTAGGAGAGCTGACCCTAACTAAATTAGGACAAGGTCAAGAAAAAAAAGGAGAACCTTAAAAATTGCGAATTCATAATTCCCCACCATATAACTCCTATTCATATCTTCCCACTCCCCCTTGCGTTAGTGAGAAGTAAAAATAATACGATAACAGATATTTACGAAAGTGTGTAGGCAAATAATTTCTATTGTTAAAATTGTGTGAATTTTTATATCAAGACAAGGTAACTGATATCAAATAACTTTCTTAATTCATCAATTCATTAAATGAGACGCAATTTGTAATGAGAGTGAATAGATTCTTTACATCAGGAGGGCAAGTCCGGTCAAACACTGATAATATCCTAAGATATTATAGAACTCAATAATGATTTTTTTTTATTGAAAAATAATAAACATTAAATATTACAAAAAAATATTATGTTACTGAGTCACGACACGTCTAATTTCTAGACTTGTCGGCGTGTTCTCAAGACAATATCTAAGTACATATATTCAAATAATAACAAACAACATTAGATACAGTAAAAAAAAGACACACACAAAGATGGTCTCCTAAACATATATTCCTTCCTATGTTACAAAAGTTGTCTATTTATTATTCTATAAATGTAATGAAAAAAAAATCGTTCGAGATCTGTTAATTATATATATGTAAAGCCACACCTCAATAGCCATTTATTGACAAGCCTTTTTACATTGTTTTTGCTTTTGCATTTCTTAATATATGCCGGCATCATATTAAGCAATTTAGGTACATTATATTCTAACGTTCTCTTACCGTATTAAGTATTATATTTTGGAACTACACACATATGGGATATGGGTCTTTGGGGGTATATGTATGTTAATCTATTTATTTATCAAAATAATTATATTATATGCTTCTTCTTCTTCCTATTTTAGATCGTACTTAGATCTGTTTCAAGAGAAAGCTATTCCTGTGAAGCTGAACCTCAGCTATCCCTCGACCTATTCGGTGGTCTTCCGGGGAGGCGATGCCCTGGTGGGATTTCGTTTGTCGCTATGGATGGGATTCGAGATGTGTCCATCCTGTTGACATGGTCCTTCCAAAATTTTCTCCTAGCTCTACTCCATAGTATGTATATTATATGCGTGGTCAAAAAATATTTATTAATTTAAAACATACGTCTCTAAATAAGATATTGCAAAATTTCTGGTTTACGTGATCACTTTATGCGCTTACGCAACGTTCACCAATTATGCCTTCTTATTGAGTTCCCTTATCAATGTAATTTTTGAAAGTTCTATATATTTGAAAAGTGTGTAACAATCCACCTGAAAATAAGGAACTATACTATTGCCATCTATGAAGTAACGGAAAAGCCTTTTGTAACGCCATCTATTGATAAATTAGTTTATTTGTAAACAATGAAAGCAACAGTCCTTATAAATGAAATGACGGTGTCTCGCACAGATGTCACCCCTGAACTATGCAATTTCAGATCAATAAATATTTGATAATATATAATTTATGGTGATGAAGGGTTTAAAATAAAATATCTATTTACATGATTAACACTGGTATATTCGGAAATTATATATGTACATACAATAAAATAATAAATTATATCGTTTGTGATGTCGTGGGTCGAAATAAGAAAAATAAGATTTACGCGACTCTATTCAGTTAAACGGTTGACGCATGAATATTTGCGCGATCGACCTCTAAGGACGGCGATGGGTCGAGGTTCGTCAATCTTCGTAAATTGTCGGGAATCCTCGGGAATTGTTGAGGATATACACATTGCAGCTCGCAAAAAAAAAGCGCAGCTACATATCCATATCATGAGGGTTTTTATTTCATCGTTTGACGGGACTTGTCCCCCAGAGTTACTTCAACTTTGCTGCTTTTGAATGCCTCGTGCCTCTCAATATATTTTCAAATCAAAATATCAAATAGTTTTATTCTTATTTTCAAAACAAAATGATCTTATAAGACTTTCTTCTCTTGTCATATCAGTTCCCCTGTGGTGAAGAGTGAATTCTTCGCTGTCCTCTGCTGGTCGGAACAGATCCTCCAATAGACATATCCCGGCCCATCCCTTAATGTTCTGCAGCCTGAATATCTGCTTTCGGTTAACTTGTCTGCGTTCTTTTGAATATCAGTTGGAGGTTCTACGTTATTATATTATTATATTCTGTTAGATAATTCGATAAAAATACTAAATTCAAGTTTGTTATTTAAAAATAAGTGTGTCATATTAATAAGAACTTATACATATAGGTATACATCTTCGTACAATCATTAAATTAAGTATAAATACTTGTGCTATAGTTGAACGAAATCGGTCGAGGGAGTGTTCGAACTCGCGACCCATCTTAGAATCTAATCTAAATTGAAATCTTATAAATTGATCTAATATTGATCACCTATACCAGTGGTCGGCAAACTTATTGGCTAAAGAGCCAAATATGTACATTACAACGATTCAAAAAAATTCTGAGAGCCAAATCTGTTTTAAAACGTTTCCTCTTGATAACCATCGAACCTTGTTATGAAGCAGAAGATCAGCGTACTCACTCTCCATTTCAACTAAAAATTCTTTGAATTGACGATGATTAAGAGCTTTAGCTACAATAGAGTTGATGATCGTAATCACTAATCCCATAACTTTGTTTCATTTCTTCCGGTAACGTCTGCGCACAAAGCGCTTCTTGGTGAATAATGCAATGATAAGCCAATATCTTGTGATTAATTTTTTCTTTCAAAATGACAACAAACCCTTTTCTGACGCCGGTGATCCTTTTGGCCCCGTCTGTTGAAATTGACACAATTTTTTCGAGAGGAATATGATATTTATCCATACACTCCACCACAGCATATCAATATCCTCTCCACGCGTCTGACCTTTGAGTGGCAATAATTCTAAAAGTTCTTATATTTGTGCCAGAGCCGCACTCAAGGAGCCAAAGAGCCGCACTTTGCCGACCCCTGACCTATACACAAATATTTTTTTTTCCTGGCAAAAGTCAATGATCTTTTTTGTTAACTTTATGTCCCAAAAGAAACGAAGTTGGAATATATATTTATAGGAGAACCAGGAAATCAAACAACTACAGAACATAAGCGCTTTAAGCGCTTGCTTTTACATTTTTATCAATTATTCCTTAATGAAAATATAGAAGGCCACTGCGGATATAATACTGATATTTTTTTAAATGAAAAATGTCAATTTCTGAATGAAATTGCTACTCCCATCTCTCTGAATGATATAGTTAATATCCAGTAATGAGAGAATTGAATAGTCAATAAAAGACTTACAATTAACGTAATTTTGATGTACATAAGCAATTATCAGGCCTTCAATATTATCCTATGTGGATCTCGGACATCTTCAGTTAATCGCTCCAGTCTATACCGTTTCTAAGTGCCAAAATATAGGTAGGTATATCTATATTGTGTTTGAAAAGTGTCAAATCCATTCTCTTGAAATGCACTTGAAATTTCAGTGCCTGTAGATTTTTGGTAAGTGATGGTAGGTCTTTAGTTCGTGTTGTGTGAATGTGTATGTCTCTCATCTCTTTTTCTATGACTCTAATAATATCATCATTCGGTGGAGAAATCCCACGAACCTTGCAGCTTTACCTCGTTTTCAATTGAAATAATAATATTATGTCAATGACATTCGCTATCAAATGAGATAACAATGGGGATTTTTTGCTGTAGAATATATCGCAATCTGCGTTTATTTAGCCTTTTTTTATATGGAACTGTTGCTGTTACAAGATGACGATTTGCTGGTAATGTTGTTATTGCCATTTACAAAATGATAATGAAAGTGTAATTTGATGTAAGGTCTTGGCCTCCTGTGTTAATATCCATCTAATAACACCGTGTCAACAAATTATAAAATATATGTATCTTGAATTCAGATGGATCAGTGAGTCTGGAAAAAGAATTCGATTAATACGAGAGACGGACGAACATCTAAATCCTCAGTGAGGTAATCGTAGGTTATAGCCTCTCCTCCGTCTGTATGAAGAATGTCCTTTAAAAAATGATGGTAAAATTGTAATTTGATGTAAGGTCGATCTCCAATGTTAATAACTGTCTAATAACACTGTGTCAACAACAAATATATAATAAAATAAAAATAAATCATGAATAAAGATGCATCAGTGGGTCTGGAAAAGGAATTCGATTAATACGAGAGACGAACGAACATATCATTCCTCAGTGAGTTAATCGAAGGTTACATGCTCTGCTCCATCTGTTGGAAGGATGTCTTTTACAAATGATAGAGAAAATTTAATTTCAAATATGGTCTTGGTCTGCCGATCTAATAACACCGTGTCAACAATTAATGTATAATAAATTATGAATAAATCTCAAATATATGTAGATGGGTCGGTGAGTCTGGAAAAGGAATTCGATTAATATGAGAGACGAACGAACATCTCGTTTCTCAGGGAGTTTACCGTAGATGACAGGCTCTCCTCCATCTGTTGTTAGAATTCCCTTCAGTTCTTCGATCACATCGCCAGACGATACGATATCGGCTTTGAAAAATTGAGATGGAAGATTCCACACTAGTGTCTATCGAAATAAGTTAACAAAAACCAACATTTTAATATATGACTTAATTATTATTTTTTTATTTATTTAGGTATCTTTATATAAACATTGTAATAAAGAAACATGTATATGGGGCCATATAAACCTAAACACCCAATTAGAAATCATATTCCTCAAATAAGTCAAACAGTAAGAGTGTGTTTCTTAAAAAATACCGACAGATTGAAAATAAGTATTTTCAACATTAAAAATATCCCTTTATTACAGCATTTTTTCAAAATTATTCCATGACTTTGTGTCGTGAAGGAATAAATCTTTAACACGCTTAAAGAGTGCAAAAAATAAAATTGAATGACCGAAAATTCAAAAAATCAACATATTTCTGGGTTTCCGATAATTTAAATCACGTACTTACAAACTCTTTTTAACGCACTCGATAATTACCCTTGTAACACGTAACTTCAGAGTGTATATTGGGCGGTTTTAATTTATTGTGTTTTCAGTCACTATATTATAAATGCTCTCTTAATAACTCATACGTGGATTATACGCCCTCTAAAGGTTTCTGTGTTTTTTTATTTGGAGCTATATAGATGGTTTTCTACGTAGATTATTCTCTTGTGTTCCTGGGTTCAAATCAACCCAACCAATTGTATGTAGGTAGAAACTTATATAAAAAATATAAAATAAAAAATACTTGATTATTGACGCGTTTTGTGCAAAAAACATCGTCAGAAAAATACGTCAATAATAAATTAAATTTAAATAGAGCAAATACCAAGTATTTTTTTATTTTATACAAACACTCGCACATTTTCATGGCATGGCTTCAATATTTTGAGAACAAATATTCTAGCGTAGGCGATATTTATTACTTGTCATTGGCAAACTATAAAATCAGTTTGTATCTTAATTTTTTGGTGCAAAATGACACTTTTATTCGTGAGATTTTTTTTTTTTGTTATTGGGATTTATATTTTCTTTTCTTCTATTTGTAACCGAATTTTAGCTGTGAGGCACCGGCTTAGAATGCCTAGTGCTTCCATTCTTTTAAATCATTGTTTTCGAGTGTCCCGTAAGAGCCGGGTAATCGAAAATACAACAGGCAACAATAACATCTCACATAGTTCAGCAATGAGGTTCACCACACATTCTGAATGTAGTGCCTTTTTTGGTGAAACGAGACTGGTGTGTGGGTATACATAGATGTGTTGTTCTCCCTTTTATACTGCACACCCGCACACCTTTCGCTGGTTACCCCACATTGGGAGATATGCCGTGATGGTGTGAATGAATGAATTAACGGAAAGTTTAATATTGTTATTAGTTTTTTGTTTCATTCGTTAAAGATGTATTATTATTTTTTTTTTGTTAATTAATTAATTAATCCAAATAAATAGGTAAATAAATAAATTAATATAAATTGTTATTGTATGATTTATCATTTTATTTTATTTTATTTTATATATTTGGGAAGCATTTATCATGTTAAATACTGTTTATTGTATATGTCAAAGGCTATTATCTACATAAAATGGATTTCTCTCAAGAATTGTCGATCGACAAACTATATGATCGACAAACAATAATCCTATTTACCTAAGTATATAACATATTGTTATATACTTAGGTAAATAGGACTATTGCCCCAAATTAAGCTTATATAACCAATATAGAAGAGATTATCTTATGGCACTAAACCCGCCTTAATAAACTAAATAAATAAATATCGTCTTATAAATTATTAGTTTCAGATACCAGGTCAAGCAATCACCTAAAGATATTAACAATCTCCTTTACGCTTTCCGGCAATATTTTATATTATTGTGTACCAACTACGTATAATTCTTTTGAGAAAGTCATCGTTAATTCTATCTACAATATTAAGATATTTATATTTACGACTAATGTGCTTGTGTTTCTATTTTATGAGTAAGGCATTTTTTTATTATTGTTTTTTCTTGTTAACAAATTTTTCGAGAATATGTTCTACATGTATGCAATAGTTATTATGTCACTATTGAGATCATATTTTTTACGTCAATTTCTCAACAAATATCACGTTGAGAATGTAAGCAATTAGTTTCGTTATAATATTTTTGTGTTTAACCATCTGAAAATGAAATTGTGTTATCTTCTTATTTTGATATTTTGTTTGTGAAAACATAAAAATGATCTCATTTCCGTGACATTAAATTTAATCTTCTTTAAATTAAAATAATGACTTTTTTGCTAACACCAATTTTGAGTATTTAATAATAACCGGTTTCAGAGCTGACCCGCTCCCTTCCGAACAAATTTATAGTAGTATAAGTTTGTTTGGATGAGGGAGCGGGTCAGCTCTGAAATTGGTAAACATTAAATACTCATAAGTGGTGTAAACAAATAAGTTATTATTTGAATTTATTAGTTGCATCAATAAATTAATTTTCTTATATGCTTTTTCTGGCAAGTCGGTTCGATAATTGTACTATGTATCTATAACAAAATCGAACTTTTAAGAATAAGTTCCACAATTAAAAACAGAATTAACGAGTGGGTTGTGACCAACGCTAAACTCATCACTAACAAGTCATTCTATAAAGAATTCAAATTAAGTATAGAAAATATTCAGCATTTTCATGAAATGAGGTTGTTAAATTATTTTTTATTTAAATATTTTATTACGAAAACTTGATTACTCTTCAAAGACATTTTATGAAAGTGATGTGCCTTTTTACTAATTTGAAAATAAAAATTTCAAATTTTAAGTTTCCTGAGCTTGAGGTCACTTTGAAAAATTGATAGTAAAAAATTTGATAAGCACTATTCAGATATCCTTCAAAATCTAATGGGGTCTAAGCGAGTATTAGATTATAAAAATTTGAAAGGAATCGAATGAGTACTTTAATTCATAATAAATAAAGTAAAATAAACACGCCTTACATAGCACACAGTAAATAGCACAGAGCACATAGAACACAACACACACCCAGATACATTGTGATGAAACTTTCAAAATACAATCTCAGTATGATAAACCAGTTGATAAACTGCAATAAATAAAATAGCCTTAAAATTTGCGAAATCATAACATTGAATAATTATCAAGTTTTCATAATAAAATATTTAATTCAAAAATAATTTTAAAAAACCATCTCATGAAAATGCTGAATATTTTCCTTACAAAATTTGAATTCTTTGAATGACTTGTTTGTGAGGAGTTCAATGTTGACCACAACCCGCTCGTTTTCTTATCGTATTAAATAAATTTAGAGCTTAATAGTTGTAATGTCTTTTTCTGAATATCGTGTTTTTGTCTTTGCAGTTCAAAAAAAAATCCAATTAATTTGTTAAAAGTTAATGCAAGTAAAACTATAGTGTTTAAAATATTCTTCGCATAGTATGTAAGAAAATATAAATAATTTATAATGGCATTCCACAGTGTTATTAATAAGAATTTGGTAAAGTTATATATATCAAATTTGTTTATATTGAAATATATTTGCAGTAAAGGAACTGTAACAATGCCTTGTGTAGGTAAGTCGTTTAAAAAATCTTTAAATAAATAAACGGACATCGTAAACAATATGAATTATGATTTTGGTATATTTTACTATGGACAAACAATGGACAATGAAATGAAGTACCTATAGCCAACAATATTATGGTATGTTTAAGTATATTATGGTATGGTATGTTTAATAAAGTGATTTTTCATGAGCCATGCCAATTTAAAATGACATATTCAAGATGCTAACCGAAAAAAGGTAGGTACTCACCTAAATGAGTTTCTTAATTATTGAATTACAATATTGTTCTGGGTGTTCCACGGCGCCCATTCGAAATCGTATTTAGAGTTTTTCATTTAAAGAGACCAGGCTCTAAAGGAGAAACAAAAGGAGACCAGACTCCGATCACTCCGATTGTACGGACACATTACCAGACGAAATGAAGATCACGTGGTTAAACTCGAAATGGACAAGTCCAGTAAGTACAGAAGTTGAGGCCGTCCACAACAGGCCACCTGGTGGACAAATATTGAGAGGGTGCTGAGGTGAGAGTAACAAACCAGAGAGATGGCGCAAGATCGAAGGTCTGGCGATTCCGTAGCAGAAGAGCCGACCACAGATGAAGTTGGAAGAGGCAAGGAATGAGAAGAAGATTTACAGTGTTTCATTTATAATAATCCATCTGTCGATTTGATCAAGAGAATTTATTTATCTTAACAGATTGATAGAGTTTCGAGCCGAGATTCGCGAGATTTTGTATGGCCAGGTCTACATTTTTCACGGAACTTCTACTTTGAAGTAAAAAAACACCAACTTTGACTAAACCTGGCCATGCAAAATTTCGTGGATCCTAACTGTTTGTCGATATGTCAAGAGAAATAAATTCCCTTGAACTAATCGACAATTGGACTTTTACAAGTAAAATAAACCTACCTACCTGCAGCATTATTCTCCATTACAACATGTAACATAGCATGGTGCGAAACCTCTAAGTTGGTGTTTTTTGACATCAAAGTTGAAAAACCATAAAAATTTTAGGCATGCAGGCCTATTCCGGTTCTTTTATCGCGGCAATATACACAAGTTTATTCGCTACATGCGTTTCTTATAGCAGATCGTTATTATGTTTTCCGCGGCCACTAGCCCACGTAAATTCCGCGCATTACGTCGATAAAACCACCGTTCGTCGTTCGTAACGCGGTATTCTGATTAGAACGAAATGCATAATATGACATTCGACAGGTGAATTTATTCGCAAAGTTTAATGCGGCATATCGAAGTGGTGTTAAGTTTTGTGTAAAGATAAAAAGCGACGCGTACACATTCGTTCGTTTCACATATTATAGTTATGATAACATTCACTTTACATTCTGTGATACCCAAAGATATAAAGCAGAACTTAGATTGTATATGATACAGATACCTAGTCAGCGCAATGAATGTATGCCAACTAAAACTACGAGGAAACAGACGAATTTCTAGTATACGTACACCTACATAAAACGTAGACCAACCGATCTACCGCCTCACACACACATGTAAAAAAAAACTTGGCATACATTTGAATTCGAAATTTGTACTAGACGCGGCTTCTGTACATTATAATTCTATGAAGCAGAACTTATCGCAAAATGTTATACGTGAATAGGAATAAGGGTACTGGCTATACAAATTATAGAGGGTCTTGCCTAGAATCATTGTCGATCTGTTTAGAGAAATAGATTCTCGAACGAATCGACAGTTGGATGAGCGAAAAATTCGAAATTAGGATCGGAATGTCAGTCAAAATTAAGGTCTCAGACACCTACATAACAATTGTAGAGAATCATTTAACTTTAATACACGAACATGCCACGGTATTCTGTTTTTAAATCAGTATTTTTTTTTTAGTTTAACGAGATAGAATTACTTTATTGAGTGTTCTTCCGTAAAATTAAACTTTCCGTTCACGTCCTAGTGTGAATACACTAATGATATGATGTGAATGACATGACCCAACATAGCAAAATAATGCACTACGTCGATTGTCCACACGTATAACTGCATTGATTTTGCGTTATATAAAATTTAATGCCTTCCGACCTTAGAAAATCGTAGGTGAATATTGAAGCGAACTTCCGGGTTCGTCAACGTATAAAAAAGTATGTTCACTGATCGCGATAACTTACTTAAGCATACAAACCCAGTGGCGTATCTAGAAAATTTCGACCCTCGTCCAATAATTATGGACCTCTTATTAATTATGAATTGTCCTTTTACTTGAAATTGTTCCTTTTTACAGATTTGAAAATAAAAATATTAAACTTCAAGTTTCAAGAGCTTGGGGTCACTTTGAAATATTTGACAGTTATAAAAAATAAGAAACATTATTCAGATATCCTTCGAATGCGGTCTAACCGAGTATTAGATATACATTTTTGCATAAATGAAAATAATCAGATGAGTACTTAAGTCTATAATCGATAAAGTAGAATAAAAACCCCGCACATAGTACACATCACCTACACACAGATACATTGTGATGAAACTTTCAGAATACAATCTCAGCATGATACTAGTTGGTAATCTGTAATAAGAAAATAGTCTTAATATTTGCGAATTCACAACTCCCCACTATATCCCCCTTGGGGTAGTGATGAGTAAAAATGCTTTGAATTCCGCAATGACATTATAATAGGATTTAATTTCGATACTTGTTTTTGTTCAATAACATGTATGTTTTTTATTACACGATCAAGTATATTTTTAAGTTTTTTATAATGTTTATTTATTCTTGGGAAACTAACAAATATTAATTCGCACGCACAATCTGGTTGCCATATTAATGATATTTTATAATCTTACATATCCATACTGTAAACACAATTAAAATGTGTTTCCACCAGGAATCGAACTCGGTCCTTTAACTCAGGAAGCAGATATCTAACTATCTGAGCCACGAAGGCTGACAATGTTTTTTGATTTTGAAACACGATCTGCGAAGCAAAAATTACAAGGCTGCTCCAAGTGATTATGGAGGGCAAAACAGAGGGCCGCGCAGAATAGGAATACGTCAGATGTCATAGCTCCGCAGCCTGCGTGAGTGGACCGGCATCAGGGGATACGGAATTGTTGCGTACGGGGGCGAATAGAGATGCTTTCTCAGCAGTGATCACCAAACTCGGGGGGGGGGCTGATATGGCACGAAGAAGAAGAAGAAACAGGTGTTACAGTTATTAGTAGTAAAATCGCAAACACACTATTTATTCCATTTTGCAATCTACTACTGTATTTTGTGATTTACACTTGGTGTTTTGCATGAATCTGTTGTTAGATAGCTACGCCACTGTTGGTAGCGATCGTAAGCAGGGCTGTCCTAAGATTTATTCTTATTATTTATTTTTAGATTCTGTATAATTAAAAAAAATAAATAAATTATCAATTTAAAAAATACTCAAATAAAAATAGAGGTAGCTCGACAAATGAAAGAACGCTGGTGGTCTACAGTTGTAAAGGTCAGGGTAAAAGTGACACGCAATATGTTACACAATGTCAAATATCACCTGATTTTATTCGTCAAATAAGAGTTTTTTTCTTCAGCTAAAGAGGAATTCATAAAAATAATACATCTCAAACAATTCATGCTTTTCTAGGTTCATTTCCCATCAGAAGTGAACCTTATTTAAGCAAAATTATCGCTTCTATGGGTTCAATTACGAGCAGTAGCGAAATTAATTTGAAATTACCTACATCTCAGACAGTTCTTGCTTCTGCTGTGGGTTTATTTTTCAGCAAAAAAGAAATTCATTAAAATATTACCCTCACACAATTCTTGCTTTTCTGAGTTCATTTCCCAGTGGAGGATAAATTCATTTTAAATTACATCTCCCACCATTCTTGTTTCCCTGGGTTTATTTTTCAGCAAAAGAGAAATTCATTTAAAATATCACATATCGCATAACTCTTACTTCTCTGTGTTCATTTCCCAGCAGAAGAGAAATATATTTAAAAAATATTTTTAAATACATTTCTTTTTTAAATCGATAGTGGTAACCCTGCATTTAAGCATATGCTAATTGAATTTAGTTCGCCACTGTCACTTGCGATTTCTGCATTTGAGGAAACTATGAGCAAACGATTACCATCAATAAATTGATCTATGGCTTTACGTCGCAATATTTTCCTTACGTATGCGCTGTCTTCTTCTATAGGATAGTGTTATTATGACTACCGATGGTAAATCACGGATATTGGTACCTAAGTAAGTACTAAATAGTACTCTATCTCACGGAGTATTTGCAATAACAGACTATCTTGTCTTTGAATTGCGTTGTCTGCGGACATGAGATGTAACTTTCACCTTTTCTTACGGTGAACATGCATTCTATTTATGAAAGTAACTTTAAATTCAACAAACATTTTTTTTACTTACTTAATCAAAAAGTTGAATCGTATTAATTTATAAGATATATTGCAGTGCCAACCTTGAAATATACATGTAAGATACGAACACAACAGAACACGCGTGAAAAAAAATGGAATTATTGAAATTATAGATATGTAGGTAAATGTGGTGTTCAAGTCCAAGTAGTCTTCTTCTTTTTCTTCGATGGCGCTACAGCCCAAGTCGAGCCTTGGCCTCCTTCAACTTTTGCCTCCAACCCCGTCTGTCCTCAGCTACCGTCCTCCAGTTTGTAACACTTAAGAGCTGCGCTGCATCCCTCCTCACGTCCCCATCGTCCTCCCATCGCAACCTGGGTCTTCCTATTTTCCTTCTTCCTCCTGGATGACCAGTCATAATTCTCTTAGGAATTTGCCTATTTGGCATTCTATGAACATGTCCAGCCCATCTCAATCTCGATAGTTTTATATGTGTTGAGATACTGGGTGATTCATATATTCTGTACAGTTATTTATTTCGCCTTATACGCCACTCTTTCCCATCTTTCACTGGACCGCATATGCGGCCGAGAACTTTCCTCTCAAATAAGTCCAAGTGTCAACGTCTCGCACCCGTATGTAACCACATAATTGTCTTGTATAGGATTATTTTGGTTTTCATGTGGACATTTCGAGACTTAAACACTGGCACCAAGGAGAAGTATGTCCTGTTACCTCCTGAGATTCTTAGAAAAAGGAGTCCTAGTAAGAGCGAATTGTGATATTATAATTTGTCATAAATAAAAAAAAAATTATATGGAATCACATTTTTTTTGTGATAAGTCAAATCACAATTCGCTCAAAATCATAAAAACAAATCTAGGCTTGTAAAACCAATAATTTTGCAAGATAGAAATTTAGGAGTCGAATATTGTATAGTTGCACACACACACACACATATATACAGGCATACATAGGATTTTTATTCCTGTTGGAAGTCCCTACAGATTTACGACATGTCTTCGGCTAGTTTTCGTCATCACTTAAGTGCTTGCGCAACGTTAACTAATTATTCCATTTTATTGGGTTTCCTTCTCAATCCAATTTTTGAATGTTCTTTATATGTTACGCTTTAGGAGTTGTACGGTATTGTAAAATTTTATAAATCTAATATTATCAAATTAAAAAATAAGCAACTAACTAACTACTTAGTATCGAAATTTAAATATGAATCAATATATTTATTTATTTTTCTTCTTCTTCGTCTTATGATAGATCCACGATCTGTAGATTTTTATCGGCTCACTCCTTGAATACATTATGATAAACATTCTTTCCAACTATTTTGTCGTCTTAGAGTTAGAGGAATACTTTGACTTCAAGGGATTTCAATTGGATTGTAATTGTTGGTCTTGAAACTATGAACATATCTTAATATATATAAATGGGTCTGTAGCCGAGCAGGTATCGCATTTACTTAGTAATCCAGTAATGGAGAGTTCGAACCCCGCCCTAGCTGCCTCAACCTATTTCGTTCGCCAATAGCACAAGCATTTATGGAATTTATGAAGATATACATTTATTTGTTTAACAAGGATATATTTATTTCAAAAAAATGTTTGGCCATATAAAAATAATGAATTGAACAAGAGATTGGGGGCAATCATAAACAGGATAATATGAAATACAGATAGGCAAAGAGAACCGAGAGCCATATTCCCCTATTTATGCATACATTCATGACTTCCTTTACATCCATGCATCGTCTTATACGTGCTCGTCGATTGTTCAAGCTTCCCTCTTTCAAAATACCATTCACATGGTCATGCCATATCTTTCTGGGGGGGGGGGGGGCATCTCTCCATCATTTACTACCTCTTATTAAATTGGCCATAAAAGAAAAGGATAGCATTATCATAAAAATGACCAGCGGCATCAACAAGCAAGTTAAATACGGTACATCTATGTGAAAGAAGCTATAAGCAATGAAAAAATAAAAAAAAAATAATGCATTAATTCAATAACCAGAAATCCGTTTTAAATCAAGAAATATGAATTTAAAGAATTCTAGTATTATTGCAAACTTATTTTTCTAGTGAACAACTTACGGTGCATGACCTTTTTCGGTTCTCTCATCTTCTCACTTATTGTATGTAGCATGATTATGAAAATGGATGGTCACTCTAATTTCTATCCAATAAATGCCATGTTCAACGAGTAATATGTAATAGGTTATAACAGGATTCTGGAAAAATCATGACTCCAACTATTTAAGGTCACGGAGGTGAATAATATAATATTTGTCTTAATTCACACTGAGCGGTCGAAAGTGGTTGCGAGACACAGAACCATTGATAAGGCCATGTCCAATATTGTCATATCTTGTAACTGCGTCAATCATTCGCAGAATTCTGATAAGATGGAAAAATCAATGAATGAACTATATATTTTCGTATACAATTTTTTGTTAAAAAATGGGAAGCTTTAGTGTAATTTGTTTGTTTAAAATTTCTTAATTTTACTGCTACGCAACCACCTGCTCCGTATGTAATATAATGAGTTCTTTTGAAAAATATGTTTAACATAGAACTTACTTTATTTCTTTCGGGGAACATACAGTTATATACAATTTGTAGGAAACATAATATTTTAAACCTGTAAAGTTCCCTTATACTTTAATACAATTCAATAAGAAGCTAGATTTACAACGCACAAACCTCTATTGAACAGGATGGGAGTGGGATTAGGGGGGTAGGAATAACCTCGAAGATTTTACAATTTACGCCTTTCTCAATTACACCAACAACAGCTTTAATCGAGACCTATCCATGGTTTGAAAAACATAGACATAACATACATAGATAACGGAGATCTATTTCTTCTCTATAGATAATCAGTATTTTTATATACCAGCAAAAACAAGAAAAACATTTCAAGTTTAATAAAAAAATAGTTTTATAAATAGAAATCTTCTCGAGAATCCTTCAATGTATTATTAAGTATGTAGGTAGGTACGTCACATACGAATCGGATAAATATTTTCTAAAAAAGAAAATGAAATTAGCGATTTGCATTTGTCAACACTTATCATGTCCCAGTTGGAATTTTAAAATAAATATTTTATATTTAAAAGCACTCTGACGCTGTGAAAATACACGAATGTTTTATCTAATTATTTACACTTGAATTAAATAATATTTATGTTTGTAATTTAAATAAGTAAAAAAAATGTAAATATTAATTCAATGTCGAATTAGCAACTAGGTGTTGTATGTTTAATTTAATATGTCTTAATTTTTTATTCAATTTTTAAGTCTTGCTGAAACAAAACATATGTTTTATACATTTCATTGGAACATAATTTGTAAGAAATTGCAGGAACAAAATCGCCGATTGCAAAGAGGGCAAGGAAGTTTTAACTAAACAATATAATAATATAGTAAAATATATAATAACATAATAACGAAATGTTAACTAAACAATATAATAGCAAACTAAAATATAAAACATTATATAGGAGTGTATAACAATATAATAGCAAAATTAAATATATGACATAATAAAAAAATATTAACTATTTTAGTAAATAACACTAGCATTAAATGCAAAATTAGAACACATTTTGAACATCTTATAAAATACTCAACTCTCAATATTTCCCAAAACAACTTACATATAGAAAAGCACAATAGTAAAAAAAATTTAAAACAAAACTTCTCACAAAATTGAAGCAAACTTCAGATAATAATTAAAGTATAATAAACAAAAATATTTTTTCCAAGAAAATATTTCAACGCACGGCTAGCTTAGGAACCGTGCTGTGATAATAATATCTACCTAGGTACATATTTTTTTTTTTTTGAAATAATGACAAACATATTATTTCGTACACTGGCATTAGGCAATTACTTCCAACCAACCAGATTAGACAGAAAAACAACAATGTGATATGTACAACAGCAAAAAGGAATTGTGAAAAAAAACATTTAACTCGGATAAAAATAAATAGTTCATAGTAAATGACAAGGGGAAGAAATTGGGAGCTAGTCTTAAGGTATTATATACCTATTATTACGGATACCTACTGATGGATTATTTATAAATCAAAATATGATTACGTTCAAGTCAATATTTACTTAAAATGTAGTAAGGTACATGACTTTGCTGGTATATAAAGTAGATCAAAGATGAAACTGATGTAAATAGATGGGAGAACGTATATATTTTATTATTATATGACCTCAAATCCCTAATATAGCAAATAAAGTATATACCTTATTTATTTAATCTTGATGTTGTTTACCTTAAATGACTTGTCCGCACTTCAATCTTCAATAGTTACATTTCGATTATGAAATACGCTTGAAATTTGATTCATTATTTATTAAAACGATTAACAAACTAAACTTAGTCAAATTAAAACGTTTCAACCTTTTAATATCTATCTACATTGATCAATTTTTTTTTATCTATTTCATTTATGTACAACAATGTATATAAAAATGACATTATTTCCATAAGGAAATCTCTTCATAAGCAACGCGAATCCTTGAGTAAGTATGGTACCATACCTAAGAAGAAAAAGAATACATTACAATCAGGCACTCTACGACCTTCGGACTAGGCAAACCCTTGAAGAAAATTGGGAAATGTCATAAACTTTATGTTTTTTTAGCATCGTTGTTCATTTCAGTGGCCATGAAAAATATTTTTAAAATCACATTCCAAAATAATATTTACATTTGTGACCCTGTAAAGCATCGTATCTACAAACGGTTTAATTTTTAATTTTGTAGTATGGTTGAAATAAAACAAATAAATAAATATTAGTTCTTGAATTTCTTAGCATAATATTCATAGGCAAGCCAAGATTTTCGGTTTCTATAAGCAATTCCGCTACGGATAACAATTAATAGATTGATCATATCATAGAATGAACTGGGGTCATGTACAGTATGCTCGTATGTGCAAATTTTCCATTCTCAAGCATAAATTTCCGCATGCAATTATAAGAATCATTAGCAGTTAGTATTATTAACTATAGACTGTTTAGCTATGGCAGGATATACAAAACATATTAATAAATCAAAAAGGATGTATCAGAATAATGAAAAAGTTTTATTCAAACACTGTCATGTACTAGTTATATATCATAAAGTAAAAATTGTCATCTTAAAATATTAACATGATAATATTAATCAATTATAAGAAAATTCACTAAGCAAACACCTTAGACAATTATAAAAGAAATATATTTTATCTGTGTGTAATAATGCATATCACATGAGAACATAGGAATATTTTCTACCATTAATGTTAGGTAACATAAATGGTGACCTCTTCCATATAAATACTACATGCCCAAAATATTTTCCCATCTTGAAAAGGTACATTATGTGGTCCGATGACGTTAAAATTTGGCTCTAGGAGCATACTTCTTGGGTCGCTCGGCTGTTCTAGGTCGGAACCAATATCGTAATATTTATTGACAACCTCTGATAAACCGTGAGGGTTTTGATGGTTAACTATAATTTGTATTAAAAATAAAATTTTAAAAAAATGAGGAAATTAATGAAGCCCAAAACTTATACCGGGTAAAAGATCCAGAGGCCAAATGGAAAGAAGTTCTAAGACGCAGAAAGTACAAGCCGACATGGGACAATTGATGAAGAAAAGTAGAAATAACAACAAGGAATAGGAGGGAAGTGAAGGATCAAGAATTATGTAATTAATATTATTTTTTTGAGGGCTTTATCTTATTTATTGGGATTGAAAGGATCATCACTAAGGCTATTCCATAGTCTAGCTGATTGTCTTTGTAAAGAAGAGCATTAAACGTCATTAGAGTGAATAGAGGGGTAAAACTACCTTTCAAAATATCTAAGACACAGTCGGTGATTTAAACCAAAATAAAAATACATAATTGATAAACGTTGCGCAAGCGCTAAAAGTCATAATATCTCAAAATATCCATCAAAGTATGTTTTATAATACTGTACTGACTATAAGTCTATCACAAATATTACAATGTTTCACCTATTAAAATTAATACATATAAAGAAAAAAATGATAAGTTCTCGTGATTATGTCATTTCGTAATGTTGGATTTTAAATGTTAATCGACAATTTGTTGGGTCGCTCTTTTATGATCTCGATAAAAATAATATTATATTTTGACGTGAATTACTCACCTCGTCATTGAACGAATTTAATAAATCATAAAATAAATATTATCTAAGTAATAATAATAACATAAGAACAAACGGTACCGAAGGTTATCAATACCCAAATTTGAATAACAGATGTCAATTGTGTGGTCGAGGCTTAAAATCTCATTGGCAATTATTATGAATGATTGAAGATAAACGGCTTAATTGAAGTCTCTACAATATTGTTAATTTTAATACCAAAACAAATAATTATTTATTTCCTTCTTCTTCCTTTGCTTCATTACAGAGAAAGACGGCTACACAAAAGGACTTTTTTAATTATTTATTTATTACAAAAATATTTTACAAAAGAAAATTAGGTACATTAACAAAATAAATATTCGAAAATTTTATAGTAAAAACTTCCTTCAAAAAGATATGAACTCGTGTTTTGAAGAGAGTTTCAACTACATATTTACAAAATAGAAAAAAGGATAATTTTCAAAATACTTTTCTGAATGATATATAATATCGAGGTTGGTTTTATAAGGACCACCATCATAATCCCATAATGCATATCAGATTGAGCCAACGAAAAATGTCTTTTTCAACGAAGCAATGTCCATAAAAGTCCTCAATCGACAGAATAAATAAAATAATTTCCTCATTTCACCAACCGTATGTCAACATTGATACCTAAATATTTTTTTTTTTACTTATCATAGCAATACATTCATAGTCATTACATTTATCAGATCCGGAAGAGTTAATTACCGGGACAGCCATCCCTTAGGAAATATTAATAAAAATTTTAATTAAAAAGTATTTTAAATTTTAATTAATATTTCCTCAGTCCCATTGGAAATGCGGTCCTTGTAGCCACGAAAAGCAACTTTAAGGCTTTCAAGACTTTCTGTCTTAAATTCAGTGCACTCTTATCTTCACTATCAGTGAACAGTGAGCCAGTTCTTTCCACATGATTAGCTCTCTTTGGCACTTTAAGTGCAGTGTCTGCAAGGTTTTAGAGTTCTCAGGACTCTTCGTATGTTATTTATGTGTTCTTTCGGAGTTTTGCAAGGGGCCGTTATTAGTCCCCATAAGCAGAACGGGTGGTGGTGATGGTAGAACAACCCATTAACGTATATAAAAAACAAAATTGGGCCAAATACCGTTCCCTGCGGAACTCCAAATCGTGACGAAACTGGTTCGTTTATTACATTTTTATATTTTACATGCTGTCTATGGGCATCGAAATAACTACCTACACACCCACTCAACTGTACTCATTGGTTCTGCAACTTGCGCAGGGTCTTTTAATATTCCCAAACTACCTCAGGCCATTCACTTTCATTTTCCTTATAATATACTTATATATCACGCATCCTCAAACTTGTTTAGTAAATTTGTGTCAAAATATTACTATTTGTGGTTTTAATTGGTTTTGGTTGGAGATATTATTTTTTGAAAATAAACCAACCCTTGTACAATTTATATTAAAAAAAATAGGATGAATATAATACTTTTGTGAAAAGTACGTTTACATCTTCATACATTCTCTAAATTAATCATAAATGCTTGTGATCTATCGAATTCGACCTGGCGACCACTGGATTACTAACGCCACCATCCATCTTTAACCGATATAGTATTTCATACAGACAAATTTACCCGAGAGACACTCGAGATAAGGTTAAGTATCGAGAAGTAGTTAGTAAATCTTCAAATATAGGTACATACATACTAAAGATTCTTATGTTAACATCAGATGTTCGAGGATTGATACAAGTGCTTCTTAACTTTAATCACAACAGACCTCCAACTCTAACACATTAATGAGTGAGACTGGCATTAACATATTTTAGGTTATTTGCAAGCGCACGCTTATTTCAAATATTGATTTAGAAGATTTTTATTATTTTTCAATAACATAGCACATGCATACATAATGAAACACTAATAAAAACCACACAAAAATATGTAAAAAAACACTTTTACTTATGTAGGTACTTCTATTTTATTTTAGCCAGTAAAGTTTTCTTATTATTATTGAAAAAATATTGATCGCGGTTATGATCCGGTAATATCTTTCAAATCGGAACGTACACAAGTTGTGAGGCTATGTGGTTGTGTAGTTGTTTAAAGTGGTACCTGTAGAAATTTTCGGACAATTGTAGTTTTTTGTATGTTGCTGATGACGTATGGGGGTAACTTTAGTATGTCTATATTTTTTGGAGTGTTTATGATATGATGCCTGTAGACGATTATATTATTGGGACTATTGTTACTTTTTCTTGTTTTCATTGTGATTTTATTTGTTCTGCTAACGGTATTTATCTATTCTTTCCAATTTGCACTATGGTGTAAAAAGAAAAATAAAAATATGGTTAGATTGCCAATCTAGAGAGTTCCGTGAGCTACTTTTCATGCTATGCATTTTTTTGTCGCTCACTTAGCGTTCTGTGAAGGGGTCGTCTACAGTCCCCATACGTAGAGCGCGTGGCCGTGGAGTTTGTGAATAATATTAAATATATGTAGGTACATGCATGATACCATGACAGGTCGCAAGCACTGTAGGTTCCGATTTTCACGGTTACTCCCAAATTAAAGATATAACTGATATATAATTAATCATATCTATATTTAGGATTACGCCAATTAAAATCCGTTTGCAACATTGTATGCAAATTAATAATGGCTTCATGTATTTTGTTAAGATTTACGGCACACATGAGTTGAATTAAATCACATGTTCATTAAAATAATTAGTTTATTTATATAAATCAATAAATTAGTTACTATACTCATCCAATTAGTTTGATTCAGTATGGTCTTAATAATAATTCAGTGTGTTCAACTCGTTCGAGATACGTCTAGATAATTTTGTAATAACCGTTGAGTTTTTTTTATATTTCACACTCGTAAATGTTCATAATAACATTCATAACACGTTATAATCACTTGTGAAATCTTATATTTATTTATTTCGTTTGTGAATTGTGATGACTCAATAATATTGCCAAACTCAGCGCAAAAATAATCTCAATTAATAAAGAATTAAACTTTTCTTCATCCACCATGTCCCGTTCTGATTATGGGGACTAAAGCGCACTTTACGCGGACGAGGTTTTCAATGGGTTTTTCAACGCGGTGGGAAAAAAATAGAACTCGTTTTATTTTTCAACGCGTTTTGTATCGTTTTTGTAAAACAGAAATCTGTAAAGTTATTTGTTGCCGACGAGTCATCATGGCTGCCGTTGGTGTTGTGTTGACTTGGACGTTCGCGGTATATTTTGTTTATTTGGCATCTCTCGACCAATGTTTTAAAACAAAAAAAAAAAGTGACTGTCCAAAATAACAAAATGTGTCCAATTCAAGTCAAATGCCGGGTAGTCAAAATGAAAATTCAAACGAAGAACACGAGAAAAAGATAAAACACTGTTTAACGAAAGGAGGAACAGGCGAAAAATAAAATGTTGCATTTTTCATATAAATGGCATACCTACCTATTGATTTTTTTCGTAATATTAGAGATCGCAAATAAAGGAGAAAATAATAATAGTGTAATGCGATGTTTGGAGTAACCTGTATTTTGGATGCTGTTGTAAGCGTTGAAAACCGGACTGCGTTGAAAACCGGACCGCGTTGAAAACCGGACCGCGATGAAAACCGGACCGCATTAAAAAACCGTACCACGTTGAAAACCGGACCGCGTTGTAAACCGGACCGCATTGAAAACCGGACCACGTTGAAAACCGGACCGCGATGAAAACCACGTCCTTCTAAAGTGCGCTTAATAACGGCCCCTTGCAAAACTCTGAAAGAACACAAGAGTCCGGAGAACTCTAAAACCTTGCAGACACTTAAAGTGCCAAAGAGAGCTAATTATGAGAAAACAGCTGGATCAGCGTTCACTGAAAGTGAAGAAAAGAGTGAACCGTAAAGAATTAGATTTATAAAGAATTGAATTATGAGAACACCTGAATAATATTCAAAAAACATACAAAAATGTTCTGTTAGTTCTGTAAGTTGTTTATTTTTACAATTTACTTAAGTGAAAAACACTTCCTAGCACTCTGCGTGAGTGACAATTGTATTGAGAGAGATTTTACAAACAACTACAGTATTTTAGTTCATAGAAACAAGAATAGCGTGAGTAATTGAATTTGAACCCAGGACTGGCCAAACGTCTTGCCACTACGTTACAGCGATCGATCAGTACTATGGAATGAAGTGGAGTGTGATTTTTAAATAAAAAATATTATTTTTACTTTTTTTATTTATTAAGTAAATTTATAATATAGTTACATTAAAAAAAACAGAAAAAGATGCACAGTAAAAAAGCACATTTTCCCTTACCAGAGTGGAAGCACTCGTGTGTAAAGGAGACATTTTAACAAAAAACTAAATTTTATACATACATACATAATTATTGCTATATAAAGAGAAGCTAATAAGTTTATTTAATTTGTTTATTTTTATTTTGAAATCATCATATTCAGTTGCCAGTCTCAAATCTGTTTCAAGTTGGTTGAATCACCACCCCATTGTAAGTGCATTGGTAAACGGGGTAAACAATTGACTAACTATATTTTGTGTATCACTATTTAAAATAATATTTCATTCAATAGAAATGGACTGTATAAAAATGCATGAATTTATCTCAATCATTGAAGATTTAGCTCTGAGGCATCGGCTTAAAATAGTACTTCCACTCTAACACAGTCGTTTTATCGAAAATATAACAGGCAATAACATCTCACATAGTTCGACAGTGAAGTACACCACTCATTCTGAATGTAGCGCCTTTATTAGGTGGGACGAGACTGGTGTTTCGGGATACACGCTATTGTCGTGCTTTCTTTTATGAAGTAATGCACACTCACACTCTTTTCACTGGTCACTTCACATTGCGACCTTTTTTATCACTTTTCCATAGGTTAGTACCATAAAAAATGTATAAAAACAATTTAATTTAATCGCGAAAAAGACTACTTTTCAAGTTAGAGCATGAGTACGAACGAAGCAAATCAATTTTCAAAATTGATAATCATAAATCTTCACTATGACACGATAGTGAAACACTATTTACAACGTTTTTATTTTCATTATAGAGTTAATAAGGTTATGAAAGATTATACGAAGTGCCAAATCGATTTATCCGAATTCACTTTTAATTTTACATATAATATAGAGGTCAGTACATTATTATGTATTTATAATACAATCATTATAAATCTGACATCTTCAATTAATCACACAAACATTCTAAACTTGTTGGAATGTAACTCAATATTCATCTGAGATGCGTACGTTGGACAGCCCTGAACAATCGATGGGCCGCGGACTCCTTTTAATACTACAAAACAAAACAGGTAGTATTATATTTTATTTATTTGTTTTATTTTTTTTGTGGCCTACGGCTTAGAATAGTGCTTCCATAATTTTATATTTATTTATTTATTTATTTATTTATTTATTTATTTATTTATTTATTTATTTATTTATTTATTTATTTATTTATTTATTTATTTATTTATTTATTTATTTATTTATTTATTTATTTATTTATTTATTTATTTATTTATTTATTTATTTATTTATTATTTATTTATTTAATTATTATTTTTTTATTTATTTATTTATTTATTTAATTTTTTTTTATTTATTTATTTATTTATTTATTAATGTATTAATTAATTAATTTATTTATTTATTTATTTATTTATTTATTTATTTATTTATTTATTTATTTATTTATTTATTTATTTATTTATTTATTTATTTTCTTCTTATAGTCTTCTTTTTATTTATAGTCTTCTTGTACATATAATTAGTACACTGGCGGGCTTATTGCCCGATGGCAATTTCTTCCAACCAACCAGAGTAAATGTTAAATATACAAAATGATGTGTACCATGGCAATCAGTTAATCAGTCAAATGAAGAGCTAATAAATTCAGAACTATGAATAGGGATAGATAATAAAGTACGTTCAGCAGATCGAAGTGGACACCCGTGGCTTGAAAGATAAGTGAATTTATCTTTGAGATACTGAGGTAAATTTGTATTAAAAAGGACATTGTATAGTAATGACATGATATGTATATTACGTTGTTGTCGTATATTCGTATATTATCATCGTTTTTTGATGTAATCGAAAACACAACACGCAAAATCTCACATAATTCAGCCATGATATTCACCACCCATTCTGAATGTGGTGCCTTTTTTATTTATTTTTTATTTCTTTATCACACCATTTAAATAATCTTTATTTAAAATAGATGACTGCTGCCCAACTAGGTATACCTGTTCTAGGGCTAGCAGTGTACGTATTATTATATTTCACAGGAGTAACTATTTGCATTTTTAAAAAGTATCTAAACAATATAAACTTAACTATTGTACACAGATTAAGAAAAAAATGGAATTCAAGTCATCATGATATGCATATACATAATACTTACTTACTTACTTAACGAGTCCGAGTAATATTAAAAATGTAGGTATCTTGTAATTTTTATTTGTTAATTGCATTGTAGGTGAGATAAATCTGTTGTGTGGGGATAAACACATGTTTCTTGTATCCTTTTAATAGTTATTCCACTCTATGTATGTATATAGGTATGTATCAGTTAAAAATGTTTTTCGATCCAACAATTAAGGAATTTTTAACACATCCAAATCTCAGTTATTGCTGGATTTAGGGGCAGGGTATTATCCTGTAACGATAATCGATAGTTCCGTACAAAGGTGCCTCTTTCGAAATAAAGTTGGTATCAAAAATAGAATAAAAAGAGTACTCATACTTATTTTAACATACCTATAAGAATTTTTGGGTTAGGTTAGGTTAGTTAGGTTAGTTCAATGGATCAAAACTTGCAAATCAGTGTACCTCAGAGTCCTGAAATAGGCATATTGGCAATATTTTAATAAGAAAATGTTTAATACATACGATCAGAGTACCGCAGAGCCCTGAAATAGGCATATTGACAATATTTTAATAAAAAATGTTTAATACGTATGACCAATGTACCGCAGTCCTGAAATAGGCATATTAAAAAAAATATTAGCAAATTTTTAATACATTCTCTCTGTGCACCACAGAGTCCTGAAATAGGCATATTGAAAATATTTTATTATTAATACATATGATCAGTAAGGAGAGCTGACCCCACTACCATATGAAGAGAGAGATAGACAGAGAGAGAGAGAGAGAGAGAAATATGGCATATTGAAACAACAACATTTTAATACGAAATAATAAACTAATAAAGAAGTAGTCGTTAGCACTGAGGATGCACTGAGGTTTCTATCGAAAGCGTATTGTATCATTTATACTTATTGTAGATATAACTTTTTAGGTATAGGAAAATTCATTAAATTTGATAAATATATTTTGTATATTATTTGTTCCGATATTTTCCAGACCTGTCGAAAACAAAGACAGATGAAGGTAGATGGATAATAGTCGAAGATAGGTACTTAAGTATTACATGAATGTATAAAATAATACAAGGCACAAGTATGTATGCACAGAACATAGCTATATAGAGAGTGTCTTCTGTTGGACATTGTCGATTGTATAACCACACTTATAGTCTTATCCCATCTTCGGTCATCAATATACCATACCTACATCATCTGGATGTATTAAGTATATTATATAGTGTTACTTTCCACTTTAACACTTACAAACAACCTGTTTCCTCGTTGTCAGAACCGGACGATGGGGTATTATAGTCGTTGACACACGGGAATAAGAAACATATGTATTGAAATTATTTCAATGGGATATTTTTATTGTTGCATATGCGTAAACATTATATTTTTTACCTGTCGAGAGTCAAAGATATTTTATTACAAATTTTTAATCTCACTGGATACTCAAGGCACCTACAGGGTTGACGACCTGTCATCGGCTGAAACAAAATAGGAATAATTTATTAAAAATATTTATTTCTATAAATAAATATATGTAGTTTATACAAAAAAGACATACCCATATTATGACAAGTTTTGACTATCTCAATTGTGACGAAGTTGGAATATGAAGGGAGAACCGGGAAATAAAGGCACCTACTGAGATGACGACCTGTCATCGTCTGGTTATCGTGATCATAATTATGCCTTTTTATTGAGTATTTCTTTTTTTAATGTTGTATATTGTTTTATTCATTTTTTTTATTACATATACCAAAAATTACATAATTTTATGTAAGCAACATAACAAATAAATTGGTTTGGTTTGGACCACCTCACTAGGCCAGGCCTGTTCCGAGGTGGTAAACTAGTTACATTAATTACTAAATCATTGTAAGCTGTTATAATATAGAATGATTTTGTAGCACATGGTCCACTTATTGAGTCCTATGTAAGTAGTTTTGTAGTGTATGTTGTTATGAATTGAGAATTTGCTGACAATAGTAGATCCCTTTGTTGTATAACCATGTTTGTATTGTATGTTTAAGTCTTGTATTTTCTATTAAATGTATGTTCTTTATATCTTTTGCAACTAAATTTAGGATCTTTGGAGCCAAGTATTGATAATGTCTTTGTCCGTATGTAGTGTTTCTCTTCGGAGTGATTAGTTGATGTCTGTGTCTTATATCGTGAGAATTTTAGCAGTAGTTTTTCTTATCATTTTTAAAGTGAATAAGAATTTTTTAATATAGAGTTGTGCTGTAGTTAGTACGTCAAAGTCTTTAAATAGTTGAATGGTCGGGAAATGGAAAGGTTTTTTAATAATCACTTTAATCAAATATATTGTTGTTCTTGAAAAAAAGCTGTTTTTGTAACGCAATATATGGAGAAAATGCTTTTTAAAGTGATCACTTATTCCAACTTCGTCTTTATTGAGATGTTAAATATAAGTCATTAAGTATTTATTGCTTTCGGTTTTTTCTGCCCATACTACGAGGTACACTATTATTTTTTTTGAGTCTTTGATACAAGTCAAATTCTAGCTCCTGATTCAAATTCTACACTCTGTTCGCTCTCGCCAGGCGCTATTTCTGTATGGGATTTGATGTTTGTAGTAGAATTTTTTTCTACTGTAAGGAACCAAGAACGTCAAATACCAAACCAAATAAACATTAGCGCTTGGCGATAACGGACTGCGTTTTCATAATTGTCTCAAGGGCCTGCAGGTATAAGTTTTATTTTATACTCATGATTCGTCACTGGAATTTCTAAATCCAGCACTGTTTCATATAAACGCTGGCCAGTAAATATCAAAGTAGTATGTAGGTACATTAAACAAGAAAGTAAGTTATAACAGAATAATAACTTTTTCTCAAAAAAGAGGCATGTGGTTGAGATTGGACGCATCTCGTTGCGTCATCATAATAAGGGATACCAACGCAAGGAAGGTACATATTTTGTTGGTACAAAAATTAGGCGATTTATGAATGTACGTGATGTGATGTATAAACGAGATGGCTATCAATAATTCTTCATGCATCATTAATTTATTACGTATCTATGTATACACTGGTATATACTCATGTATTTTTACCTCGGAGAGTAAACCGGTGGTTTACGGATCATGTTGTATAATATTTTTTTTATCGAATTGATAAGTAAGATGAAAATTAATGCCATTGTATGGTTTGGCATATAGAAATACTTACAGAACAAGTACATATTATACAAGGTTGCACATTTTTTCATTTTGTATGATGAATTCGTCGTACAGAAATTACAGAAATTTGTAAATACGTAATAGGTATATGTACTTTTATGACCATTTTTTAACATCTCAATATAGACGAAGTTGGAATGTTATATGATAACCGGGAAATCAAGACACCTATAGGGCTTACGACCTGTCATCGGCTGGTTTACTGATCTCTCTATGAACTTGCGCTACGTTCACCAATGATGCCTTCTTATTAAGTTCCCTATGAGTCTTATTTTTGATAGTATATACTATAATTGTTATTTGTAAAAAAAAAATCGCGAATAAACTATAACACCATCGCCACCTATGAAGTGACAAAGATTTTTTTTTATGTAAGTTCTATACTTATATTATGTTAATCATACACATCTTTTCGTTTTGAAAATACTTTCAAGACTTAAGATTTTCAGATGTGTAGTTTTTTGAGATAAAATAAATAAATAATATGACAGGTCGTAAGCCCTGTAGGTCACTTGAGTTCCTGGTTCTCCTATGATATTCCAAATTCCATCTCTATTAAGATGTTAAAAATTTGTCATAAAAATATTTACAGAGAAAAAAATCCAATGAGTATTGTATGCAACTATGAAAAAAATGTTTACGTATGTTATGCGACTGTAAAAATCCAATGTTTACGTATTGTATGCAACTGTAAAAATCCATTTTTTTACGTATTGTATGAAACTATAGAAATCCTAAGTTTACGTAAGTGTTGTATGCAACTTTAAAAATCCATTGTTTACGTATTGTATGCAACTATAAAAATCCAATGTTTACGTTTTGCATGCAACTATTAAAACCTAATTTTTACGTATTGTATGCAACTGTAAAAATCCATTGTTGACGTGTTGTGTGAAACTATAAAAATCTAATGTTTACGTATTTTATGCAACTATAAATATTGCAATGTTTACGTATTATATGAAACTATAAAAATCCAATGAATACGTGTTGTATGAAACTATAAAAATCCAATGTTTACGTAAGTAATGTATGCAACTATAAAAATCTAATATTTTCGTATTTATGCAACGTTAAACTTCAAATATTTCCGTATTGTATGATACTATATAAATCCAATGTTAACGTATTTTATGCAACTATAAAATTATTTGATTCACTAGAACCACTGTTGCATAATAGGTTTAAAGCGTGTTAAAGTACCTAGATCAAATTGTTTGTATTGTTAACTATTGTAATCTTACAACACTAAACTGCTTAAATTATCTGTTACCAATCATACACGATGTTACATAATTTTATTTTTGTTATAAAAACTACAAACCACAATTCGTAAGATTTCGTTTCAACTATCAATTCAAATTTTGTGTCATATAAAACGAATGTATTTCCGCCTACAACTCATTACATAGTGCATGTGTAATTGGATGACGTTTCAAATTCTGATGCAAGTTATAAAAAATGGTATAAAAAAATTGTTGTCATAGACAGTGTGATTATTATTAAAATATTAACTGACAATATAAAATAGATATTATTTTTTATTTCATTCAAATGGCAAGGGTTTGTCTGTAGGTGTAGTAGTTTAAAGATTACGTAGTAAAATGATTAATATAAATTATTATTAAATACAAATTAAGACGTAGCTGGAAATAACAGAATTTACTTATTATATACATACATTGACTGTATTGAAACTTTCATTTTTTTATGTATTTGGGACAATCTCTGATCGAAGATTCTTTAATCAAATACGTAAGTACTACACTTTAGATTATTTCAATGATTGGCACATTTCTTGTGTACGCATTTATAAATAGGGTGTTAACAAAGCGTACTTGTATTTTTTCCCGGGATCCTTGAAATGTGATTCTGTATATCTATTGTTCATCCAAGTCATCTTAATATGCGTTTACCTACCAAAATGCGTCCCATTTTTAGTCTCCTCACTATGGAATAGTGATGATCATGATTTCACAATTTTTAAGCGTAATATTGTTTTACATCAATTTTTCAACGGGTATCATGTAGGGAGTGCACACTGTGAGTTTCGTCGTGATGTATTTGTATGTGTGGCGTACGGAATTTTTTTTCGTGTCCTCTCTACAGCCCAAACTATAAGTCCGATTGACTTTATATTAATATGTGTAAAGTGCATAGACCTAGAGCTGATTAGTTTTCCCGTTGAGAAATTGATGTAAAAAAATACGCTAAATCATTATGAAATCATTACTCTCCACTATTCCATAGTGTGGAGAGTAAAAATGAATGCTATAACTATGGTGTGGAGAGTTTAGTGTTGGCCACAACCCACTCGTTTTATTTAGGTATATATTTCTGTATGTATTTGAGTTTTTCTGGATTGATGATAGTTAATTTCGAACCCTTGTGATTTTTTAAAAGTTGTTTAGTTTTAAATATCCACCTTTTTGAGATTGATTACAAATTACAAAATTATTGGTTACATATCAAATTATTCCGATGTTTAGGACAATTTACAAGATCTTAAAGGTTGAGTCAATAAAATTGAATTGTTAATTCTTAATTGAAATTGATATCAAGTTCTTGGAATCAATTTGAGATAGATAACGAATATTCGGAATCAAAAATAATCGATCCCATATTTTCGGAATCCATAAATCTGAGATTTTCGGGATCAAATTACAATTTATCCCGAATTACCGGGATTCATAAATCTTTTGATTTATTATTTTTGGGTTCATATTTGGTGTGTGGGCATACACACACGTGTCGTGCTCCCTTTATTAGGTGATGCACACCCGCACACCTGTCGCTGGTTACCCCGCATTGTGGAATATGCCGTGATGGTATGTATGTACATATTATAATGTTCCCGAATTTCCGGAATCCATGTGCAATTGATTCCGAAATTTCGGAAAATATATTTTAAGTGCGATCGCGGCCCCTTGGCACCTACTTCCAAAGTTGCTCATCAGTAAGTGAGCCAAAACAAACTGTTGAGGTAATTATATTCAACGACCTTGCTTTGTGAGTGTTGTCCACATCTCCATTGATTGCATCTGCCTACCTGATGCGGTGACCATGATTACGATGATTATAATATTATTTTCTTTGTGCCGTAAAATGGAAAGTATGAAACACCTTTGGAACAAAAAAGTGATTTGTGTGTTGTTACGCAATCACCTCATGAGCCGAGTATGATTTTGGAGATCAAATTATTTAGGTATATTATCATCTTCATTAAAATTAAACGCAGATTAGTGAAATATTGCAACAAAATTAATACAGTTTGCCGACTTGCCGCACGAATCTCAAAACTGTAATCAATAACTAATTTTCACCATCATTTGCTAGGGGCTTCATAGCTGAGCATAATTCTTCTGAGATCTTATAAGTTGTTAGTATATAATTATTATTTTAAATTTAGTTTCTACTTCTTACTTGTCTCAATAAATATTTTTATTGGCGATTCTGTTGATCCATGTTTGAATAGCGTTTATTTAATAAACATAATTTAGCCAAATGATTATCTATCAATGGGAATGTAAGAGAATATATGTGTAATAGCTCGGAGGACATAATGTTTACTCTTTCAAAAATAATAATGAACGAATTAATGAATTCAATCCATAGGTAAGTACAAGTACAATGCAAATATGAGATTCAATATAACAGTGCATCAAATACGCAGTGGCTATTACAATTTCAATTTACAATCCACATTTGGAAATTTTAAAAACTGAAAACTCAAAAACAAATCAAATAAACCTTTATCAAGCACTCACGGACAGAAACCTCAGCGATCACAAGAAACGACCATCAAAGAATTCTATCTCAACCTCGTTGATAATTATTGATGAGATATTGGTATCAGCAGATTTCGTGTTATGTATGTACATAGTACAATTATTTTGGTGTACATATATTTTTGTTTTGCAATATTACTAGAAAGCTAGCTTTCGTTTCAATAGGTATCAATAAATTCAAAAATATAGTTTGTCTATTAAAATGAAAATCAGCATAATGAATTGCATCATTAATTGAAGACGGAGTGAAACAAAATCTATTGTGTAAATTTTGTCGCAAGAAAAGTCATTGTTTAACTGAGACATATTAATTATATGATTAGAGTTTCTTTACTTTTTAAGATAAAAACATCTTATTATACCAAATACAATGGAAATAACTTACCGCACTATTGCCTGATTCGAAGATGTTTATGTAAATTTTCCCAATAAAAATGTATCGTTTCAACACAATGGCCAGACACTTAAATAAATTTAGATTAAAGATCTAACAACATAATGGCATGCAAATTACTTGACAAATATTGGAGTTTTTCTAATTCAAAAGAATGCCAATCGCTTTTTAACGGGTTTTTAATAAGACACAAGTTTTATTTTTATTTTGACAAACGTATCGTATTTCGTATAGTGGAAATGAGTCTTGTTGATCACATAATCATAATGGACGAGGACAAAGAAATAAAATGCTTCACACTCTTCACATCACAAGGACGTAGAAAAAATTGATGGCCTTACCTGCGATGGACGGGCTGTCGAGCTTATGATGGTGATGATAATATATGTATTATAAAACAGATAGCAACGTCAAAATACATTTAGTTGTTCTCATCCCTATTCAATAGGTGAAAATTGCAGATTTTAGTATAATTTTTATCTTTTTAAGTCCTTTTTGTGCAGTTATACCATCCATCAGATTACAATGAAACTTATTGATTCGTTCAGCGCACACGCGGGGAAAATTTCAGAAAAAAAAAATATTTATATACATATTTTTTACATATTTCAGTAACAGTAAGTTCATATTTCACAAACGGGTGGATTTTATAAAATGCAAATAACATGCAAGTACAAATTATATTGATATACATAATGCTATAATCTGCAATTTTCACATATAAAGAGAAAACGCATTGCCTCTGATACTGTGTCCTGATATGAACCTGGTATTGTGTCCTGATATGAACCTGGTATTGTGTACTGATATCATTAATCTAGTACTAGGTGTCCAAAGGACGCGCTGTAGGCACATAAAAAAATAAAAAAAATGTATTAAAAACAATACGACAATCACAAATCACATAAAGCAAAACAATTAGAATAATAATAAAGATATGTACATACAATTAAAATATAAAATACCAAAAATCTGGTACCAAAAACACACACATACCTATACAAACAATAACAAAAGTTCTAAAAAAATAAGAAACAAATCATCAGTTTCAGTAACTATTTTATTAAATATTTTTTTCAACATTTAATTTTTGTGTTTACATAAAAGAACACCTAAAATATACTAAGTTTAGTTTTTCGATACACAATTCTTGATAGAACTCCATTGTACGTTAATATGTTATAAAAATATAAAAATACTTTGTAATAGTTCTGTTTTATTTATTAGATTACTGACGCGTTTCGTGCAAGGCACATCGTCAGAATTATTTTACCAAGTATTTTTATATTTTTATATCATATTAACCTAAAATATAATAATTTATAACATTTACATCAAGAGATCAGAAATTTGATTTCGGTCTTTATTAAGAACCCAAAATTGTATATAGATCTATTATATACCTACTCTCGCTTGTTGAAAAATGCAAGAAAATAAATAGAACATAAGACCGAATTAACGATTTAAAAAAATATGGGTCGTAAGTGACAAGAATATATTTATAATTTACTTACTCTTCATCTATGTATGTATATATATTATGTTGAAATTTGAAAGGAAATACAAATGCAATCATTTATTGAAAGTATTAATAAACGTATTTGGAAATTAATGTCTCAACATCTTAGAAATATGCAGATGTTACTCTAAAAGTGAGTTTCAATTTAATTTATTTATTACATATTTCAAATCTCGTTATACAACGACATGCTACGGTGGTAATGAAGAATTTTCAATTAAGTAACTACCCTGTATACATGATTTAAAGCTCAAAGTCAAAATTCCAATATAAATACTTAAAATACTTGATATTTTGAGGTTCGGCTTGATAAATTATATCGGCTGCCAACTATTAAAATTACACATTAACGCTACTTACATAATCCTCTTTAAAAGTACAAGCGTTTACATACGTTGGTAATAACATCATTAATAATTTCGTAATAATTTATACCCTTCCTTCTTAGCCACATAACTGATAAGACGTAATGAATGGTCCGCCTCCTTGAGTAGATCGAATTAAGGACGATCTTGAGTAAATCGAAGGACGGTTTTGAGTAGATCGCAGAACGTTCTTGAATAGATCGAAGCGCTCCGGTGATTGAAGATCCTGTAGGGGACTTGACAAGTCACTCCATCATGTCGGCGAGCGACCTCTGGATCTTTTGCCACCACGTTTTCCATTACGACAAGCTCCTCGTGATTATCAGAAGCCCTTCTTGCAATGTGCTCTAATATTGAAGAATGCGCTGTTAAACAGTGGACACATTAGATCTTAAACTAGTCCATGGTATTCATATCATTCTCCGCCAATACCACATCGTGTAAGTTCTGGTTTGATTAACTTTGATATTTTTTTTTTCGATCTTTCCATATCAAATTTTTCAATGGCGAAATTTTTGATAACGATGTTCCCATATCTTGGTTAATAGCAACAATTTGGTTTAGATCTTACCATATCATGGTCGATGGTAAAAATTTTGTTTTCGAAATTCCGTTTCTTGATGAGTGGTAAAATTTTTGGTTTCGATCTTCCCTTCTTATCAGTTCTTACCAGTTTCAATCCTAGGATTGGTCTGTAACAGCTATGGCTGCCTCTCTTCTACTCCATTCCGCCATGTCTTCTGTCAGCCTCTTCATCTCAACGTAGCTACTACAGCACATGTCGTCGATCACCTGGTCCATGTAGCTCTTTCTTGGTTAGCCTCTATAGTGACTGCCCTCTACCATTCCCTCTGCGATGGTTATGAGCAGACCCGGGTGCCTCATGTTATGGCCAATCCAGTTGGATCGTCGTTGGGCGATTCTTTTGAGGAGTTGCCTTGTTTCCCCGGCTCCGCTATCTTGGTTAATAGTATTTTTTTAGATCTTTCCATATCATTATCAATGGTAAAATTTTTGGTTTCGTACTTCCATATCTTGATCAATGGTAAAATTTTTGGTTTCGTTCTTTGCATATCTCGATCAATGGTAACATTTTTGATTCCGATCTTTCCTCATCTTGGTCAATGTATATATAAATATCACGGTTAGTAGTATTTTTTTTTCGATCTTTCCATATCATGGACAACGGTAAAATTTTTGATTTAGATTTTTTCATATTTTGGTCATTGGTAAAAATAGATGTAAAAATAAGCTTGAAAATTCCGAATTAATACCTCTCCACTAGTACATAGGTACGTATATAACATTCGGGAGTATAAATAAACAGTGTATCGCCTGGCAAAGGCATACAATAATAAAACATGTATGTATGTAATGTGTAAGAGAGATAATTCACCTCATTTAAATTTGTGGGTCAATTTTTTTCTCATACTGAGAACATTTTCCGGTTTTTAAAGGTCACCGACCGTCATATCTTGCCAATAGCTTCAAACGAAAATATTTCATACGGTCTGACACTGCGTAGGTACCTACATTATGTATTTTTTTTAATGTACATTCATTAACAAATTGCAATCTGGGTATTTTTACGATCCGAATTATTGTTTTCTTTAGCAGATTGCAAACCCTCACCAACGCTACGTAGTGCGCTTCTTTGTAAAAGTCATTAATCAGCTGGTGTCTCCAAATTTAGCCATGTTAAAAGTACGCAGCAGACACTCTTCATTGGAGAGAAAACATGGCTTCTTGTTAATGTACATGTAATGAATATAATCATCAATTTCTCTGTGCCTCATTATACAATAAATTTAATAATGTATAAATTGCGGGCTAATATGCTAGCTATAGCTGTCGCCAAATAACTTGAACTTTTAGCCAAGAAGGGGGGCGATTTGCACGTAAACCAACGAACCAAAAAGACACAATTTTTTTGACACAAAACCGGAAGCTCGTTCAAGGTGTTTGGCGAAAATTATATCTATAGCGATATAATTTGAACTCAGAAGATTCTAACTGACTCTTTTTCTTCCAGTATCTAGTCAGAACTATATCTTAGAAAGCACCACAGCTTAATATTTTGTGTTAACATCAAATGCGATAATTTTCATCAAAAAAATAATAGTCTTTAAAGTCATACAACCACTTAAATAATATGTTGAGAAATATATTTTATTTGAAAAATGTGAACAAATGCGAATAAATAATAAACTTATTCCTAACCTTAAATCACAAAGGACTTAGACTATTCCATAGTGTAGCTTAATTTTTTTCAAATGAAGAACTAAAAAAATCCGAACTATGAATAAGAATAGATAGTAAAACACGTTCAGCAGATCGAATTGGACGCCCGTGACTTGAAAGGTAATTGAGTTTATCTTTGAGATACTGAGGTAAATTTGGATAAAAAAGGACATTGTATAGCAATGACAAGATTGTGTGTATTACGTCGTTGTACAAATATAAAACGAATGCAAACATTTTGAATGCGTTCAAGTTTGTTGAGATGTTCCTCGTTTTGTTTGCATCCAAGTAACTAACATCAGCATAGTCAAGCAACGGTAGGAAAAGTGATTGAGCTAAGGTTATTTTACAATGAAATTCTTGAGTTTATTAAGTGAGTGTATGGCAAAGTAAGTGGATTTGCTGACATGAGATCTGTTCATGCCAGGATAAGTTATTATCAATGTATTCCTTATCCCAAGGTCTTTCACGACCTTGGTATAAAGAATACATTGATTTTTGATATACAGAGATGGGAGTTGCAAATTTTTAAGGGAGGACAGCAGACGAGGCTTACCAATAACAATCGCTTGAGATTTTGAAGGGTTAATAAGGAGACCATGCTCTGATGACCAGGAAGAGATAAAATTAAAATCTTCATTCATAGAAAGGAACACAATTATAACGAACACCATTTTTACGCTTGTTTGTGGAAAAACATGATATTCGTAATAATTTCTGTTAATCTTTATATATATTATATAATTCTTCTGTACGTGTGTATGTCACTGAACTCCTCCTAAACGGCTTAACCGATTTTGATGATTTTTTTTTGTGTGAGTCCCCGAATGGTTTGGATTCACAAAAAGGAATTTTAAACATTAATATAATAAAATGAAAATAATAAACATGATTTTTCGATATTAACGTTTATTTTTTTCTATCCGACAACACTAAGAAATCTGTCAGTTGCGTCGTAGTTTGGCTTTTTTGATATTTAAAGTTCTTTTCGCTCTGTTTCAGTATTATTCATATTTCAATTAAATACATGTGCATGGAATTTTATTTTTTGTTCATTGTTTTGTTATTATTCATATTTCAATTAAATACATGTGCATGGAATTTTATTTTTTGTTCATTGTTTTGTTATTATTCATATTTCAATTAAATACATGTGCATGGAATTTTATTTTTTGTTCATTGTTTTGTTATTATTCATATTTCAATTAAATACATGTGCATGGAATTTTATTTTTTGTTCATTGTTTTGTTATTATTCATATTTCAATTAAATACATGTGCATGGAATTTTATTTTTTGTTCATTGTTTTGTTATTATTCATATTTCAATTAAATACATGTGCATGGAATTTTATTTTTTGTTCATTGTTTTGTTATTATTCATATTTCAATTAAATACATGTGCATGGAATTTTATATTTTGTTCATTGTTTTGTTATTATTCATATTTCAATTAAATACATGTGCATGGAATTTTATTTTTTGTTCATTGTTTTGTTATTATTCATATTTCAATTCGTTCGTTTCCGTGTTCAAACCATATAATATGTTGTATTGCAATTATATACGAAAAGATAATCAATCTAACCTCAAAATCTTTAGACGCTCATCGAACAATAAAATATAATCGAATATGTTTATTATTGTATATGCGCAAACATTGGATTTTTCCCTGTCGGGAGTCAAAGATATTTTTTAACAGATTTTTAATTATCTCAATAGAGACGAAGTTGGAATATTTATTGTAGGAGAACCGGGAAATCAAGGCACCTACAGGGCTTGCGACCTGTCATCGGCTGGTTTACGTGATCACTTTATGCGCTTGCGCAACGTTCACCAATTATGCCTTTTTAATGAGATCCCTATCAATGTAGTAAAAATTCCTTATTTTCAAGCGAAAAGAATTTCAGTATTACAATATATAGAACTTTCAAAAATTGAATTGATAGGGATCTCATTAGAAAGGCATAATTGGTGAACGTTGCGCAAGCGCACAAAGTGATCACGTAAACCAGCCGATGACAGGTCGTAAGCCCTGTATGTGCCTTGATTTCCCGGTTCTCCTACAATAAATATTCCAACTTCGTCTCTATTGAGATAATTAAAAATCTGTTAAAAAATAAAATATAAGTTTTCTCAGCGAATAATAAACATCCATGTAATTCAAATATATGCTACATATATTTTTTTGTTTCACAAATTGTTCGGGCAGGACATCTGTCGGGTCCGCTAGTATATTTATAGAAATGAAACATACCATTGGTCGAAAAAAATAATTTAGTATGAAAGTAAATATTATTTTAATAATAAGTAATTAATAAATGAATTTTAAAATCCATTAGATGCTTTAGATGAATAGACCATATTGTATCCAAATATGGACTTGAGGCGTACGCGGGAGATTTCAAAGAATTCTTATCGAATAACTCAGCGACTGAACGTTGACATTAATTATTAACCTTTAAATAAGCAAACACACTAGTCCTATTTTTGAATGTTTATGTCCAAAATTTATTTGTGTTATATGTACATCTCTCTTATGTGATGTAAATATATTCCATAAGATAATCAAATAAATAATGTAGTTCAATAAATAAGTGTATATTATTTATTAGTATTTTTTTAAAAATCTATATGATGTTTAGAAATGGAAGTACGTATATTTGTTTGTTTATATGTGGCCGATGGACTCCTAAACCATTCATCCGATTGCGATGAAACTTTGTAAACTTGTTCACCACATAACGAAGAAGTTTTTTGTATTATAATTTATTTATTTATTTATTCGATATCTCACACTTTTTTCGAAAAAAATGTATGTTAGATATTGGAATGTAAATTTGTCTGTTGATTCAGGGCGCATACGAGAAGGTTTAAAAATTTATTCTTTATTCAATATCTCATACAAAAATCTTATATATCTAGGTATATATAAAAATGGAGAAGTGACTGAATAGGGACGAATTAATGAAGGGACTGAAGGGACGGAAGGGAATGAAAAGACGGAATGTTAAAAAATAATAAAAAACATACAGGCAAGACAACGTCTGCCGGATTTTACTTTTTTTTATATAACTGTTTAATTATTTGAATATTGTTTAATTTTTGCTTGTTTAAATCATTTGAATATCAATTAAACATTATTAGTTGCATGTAACACATTAGATACAACTTTCGATGGCGAAAATATGTATAATTGAAGAATACGTACCAAATTATAAACACTTAAACACATTTTCATTCCAATATCTAACATACATTTTTAACAAAATATCTTAAAATGTTTATAAATTTGTTTTCAAGTGTTTGTAGTTTGGTATGTATCCTTCAATTATACATACCTACTATAGCCATCGACAGTTGGAACTCATGTGTTACATGCAACTAATATTTGGTATATCTACTTCGAATAAACGCTGGCGACAGGTAGGTAAGTTCTTTACGAAAAGTCTAAATCAGTGGGGCAAGTCTGGGGATAAGTCCCGTCAAACTAATAAGCGCGCTGGGCTAGTAATCCAGTGGTCGCGAGTTCGAATCCTGCCTCGACCGATTTCGTTCGCCTATAGCACAAGCATTTATTTGCTTATTTTAGGGAACGTAGGAAGATGTATATGTACTTGTTTAACAAGGACATATTCATTTTTTTTGAAAAAAAAAAAAAAAACAATCAAAACCCTCATGATTACCCATATCATGTATATAATTATCATACGGAGTTCTATAATATACTAAGATACATATTATACAACTCGATAAGATAATTATATCCTTGATATGGAGTTCTATAATATCATAACATGTTATGGAACTCCATTGGTAATTATATCCATTATATAGTTTTCGATTTTGTTGTTTTGATTTGTTTCAATTTCCAGTATTTTCTTTTTTTTTATTTTTGAATATGTGTTTTGATATATTTGAATCGTCTATAATTCTATATTACTGATTTTTCAATTATTTTCATGTTTTTCTTTTTTTTGGTTTGAATATGTATTCTGATATGTTTTCTCACTTGAGTATTCTTCTTTTTCATTTATTTTCAATCTTTTTTTGATATTTATTTGATTTTTTTTTGTTCATGTATGATTTGTTTTAATTACTTTTACTTTTATGTTGACTTTGCTTTGTATTGATTTATTTTTTTTTAAGTGCTTCCCTCATCAAGCACAAGATTGTCATCTTTTTGATGAGGTACTGCAGGGAAAAATATGTAAGAATATTATTACTAGTGAATTTATATATTGATTTGTATTATAAAATATATTAAAAATAAAATAAATAAATAATAGGTAATGACGAGGGTTTTGATTTCGCCAATTGACCAGACTTGCCCCCCAGTATCGGATTTGAGAGTCAAGAGTAACTGCTACTTGTTTTTATAGTAATTGAACCACCTCATACACATTGTGTTGTAATCCTGATGTAGAATTTGTATTTTATATTTGTCTAGATTGACAGATATCTACTTTATTGCTCATTGTCTTGACTTTTATTTCTCCCATCTTACACACAAACATTATATCATACTATTTAAACACGTTCACTGAGAGTTAAAATGTAATAGTAAAAAAAAAATATTTAATTTACGTATTGTATAATATTTTGTCGGAAGATATAATTACAGTGGAAAGTGAAGATGACTTTTAAAACATAATTGGATAAAATGACTGTGTGTGCAAGTATCAAGTACATACATAATACCTATCTTATTTTGACATTTGTGAATTAGTTACCTAATATATTTTTATATTGAATTACATTCAAAATTAAAAAAAAAAACAATGGTGTACAAAAAGCGATGTGTGACAGAATAAGAAATGACGGAACTGAGTGTATTTTTTTATTTTATTAAATTTAGTGAATATAACAGCTTAATTTAACAATCATAAAAGATAACTAACCTAACCTAATAGGATAATTTAACAATCATAAAAGAACATTTAAATTTTTACAACGTCAATAATTGCATCTATCATTTGACAAAAAACAGGTACCTATAAGTATAGTTTTTTTTTATATATTATCATATAAAGAATCTAAAATGAGGCAATTTATAATATTGTGTACTGACTAGTGATGTAACGAATGTGCGATTTTGGATATTCGCGAATGCGAATGCGAATATTTGATGCCGACATTCGCGAATGCGAATGCGAATATTGACATGCATAATGCGCTAGGCTGTCGATGGTTGGCCCGCTAAACCGTGGTGTCATTTCGCGTTCATTAAGTTCGCGTTCGCGTTCATATGTTTTTATATTTTTTTATTATTTATTAGATGACCGTTAAAGGATGTTTATTGTAGATTTTTTATTTTTACGTGGATATTCTGGTTTGTTGGAAGAAATTGCCTAACGGCAATAAGCCCGCCAGTATACAATTATATTTGTTTGTATTATGTACAGAAAGATGTATAAATAAATAAATAGATATTAAAATAACGAAATAATTTAAATACATTCGTAAATGACGTTGGTTCGTTTCATGATTTATTTTTATACATTATGAAAAAGTATTTTTATGGTTCCGAAAAGTATTTTTAAAGAGGAAATTGTATATCATAATATGTTTTAATAATATATATTTCACAAAGTAATTTATTTCACGTTCTGTAATTATTAATATATTATGAATTATGACTGGCCAAGTTAATAAAAGAAAATTATTGAATTTTCTAGTGTTTTTACAATATTGTATATATTTTTTTTACTCTAAAGAGATCAACTTTTTTACTAAAATAATATTCGCAAAAAATTCGCATATTTTCTGTGAATACGAATGCGAATGCGAATAATTTGAAATCAGCGAATATTCGCGAATGCGAATGCGAATACGAATATTCGTTACATCACTAGTACTGACTAA
The DNA here is from genome assembly GCA_963576475.1 of Molanna angustata. NCBI lineage: Eukaryota > Metazoa > Arthropoda > Insecta > Trichoptera > Molannidae > Molanna > Molanna angustata. The sequence goes on from OY754966.1 coordinate 41,974,091, forward strand.
TATTGTATTAACTTTGGTATACAAACCCAAAAATAAAATTCCTCCAAAATAAATGCATAAAAATTTATTATTCAATATCAATGTTCACACTTACCCTACGAGAGGATGTCAGGATTTTAGACTTCCAAAATCTATAGATTAACATGTACACAAAATAGATTATACCATAAAGGTCTCAAAATGTATAATAGTTCCACCAAACATAAAAGAAACCACAAGTCTTGTCACCTTTCGTAGGCTAGGTGCTGAATACATAATTAAAAACTATTAATGTTCTCCATAGTTTTACATAATGTTTTTATAATTATGTAACTTTCATAATCTTACCATACTTATTTGTTCCAAAAATTAATTAAATTTATATTTTTTTGTTTAAACTAGATGTTCTAATTTTTATTTATGTTTATACGTCTAATTAAAGTTGAGTATTATTATTATTATTTCCGTATATAACTCCAAAATGTCTTAAATAAAAAAAAATAATGAATATGTTTTTTAATGAATATGTCCTTGTTTAACAAGTAAAAGTACCTTGTTAAGTACGTTCCCTAAAATAAGCAAATAAATGCTTGGTGAACGAAATCAGTCACTGGATTAGGTACTAGCCCAGCGCGCTAACCGCTCTGCCATCGACCCATCTAATATAATAATAAACAATTACAAATTCTGAAAGTATAGCTCTTCGTTATTCCATAATAACGCCAGTGTAAACAGAATTAAACATAGGTCGTATCTACCTACATATACTTACATATTTTAATGATTCGTTAAAATGAAATATATCATTGGTTTTATGGTGTGATTAAATACACTGTGACAATACTAAAATATTATTTACATGAATGACAAATTACATTTAACACACAGATGATTTATCGTGGTCGTTTAAAATTTTATATTAACAGAAAACCATATTATGTTAATTTATATTTTTTTTACGCCATGGCACATATTATTGTTAATTAGATACTTATAAATTATAGATTTTGAATTCTGAAACGATAATATTTACGACCAATGGTCTTCTTTTGTCTATTTTAAAGACAATGAAGTTATAGAACTCCATCTTGTGTAGTTTTATTAAATAAAATCATTGTTTAAGTTAGTAAAAAAATTGTTTTGGTAAAATAAAATAACGCGGGTAGGCACAAGAAGACGAAGAAGATTTTTTTATTTTTACACACAACATTAAAAACAGTTTGTCAGTGCAATACAATATGACATAGTTAATCTACAATCAAATAATAAACTTATACAAAATAAAATAATGCAATTTTACAATGAAAATAAAGTAAATAATAAACAACACAATTAAAATCAAGTACTTAAAATAAAACAAAAAAAAATTAAAGCATTTCAAAAGCACAGCATTTAAAATAGAATTAATCAAAACAAAACAATTACATAAAATAATATAGATTAGACAATTAAATTTTGATGGGTGATGGCAGAGCGGGTAGCGCGCTTGGATTAATAATCCAGTGGTCGCGAGTTCGAATCCTGCCACGACCGATTTCGTTCTCCTATAGCACAAGCAATTATGCTTAATTTAGGGAATGTCTCTCATTTCAGTGTTTATGTTCTCGATTCATTCACGCCCATGTCGTACGCTCGTTTCATACACGCTCTTCTATGTATTATTCTTACTTCTAAAATCTCCATCTAACATATGTGTTTATACTTGTAAATTCACATGGTTTATTTTTGGAAGTGTCAAGTCAAATATATGAAGTATGTGGATATACCTTATTATAATCTGAATGCAGTCAGATGCATGTTATTATATGTTATGTAACAGTATTATAATATCTTCATGTATGTACACATAATAATAATACATGAAAGGTTGCATCAGGTAATTTATTTAATCGTTTTGTGTTCACATGCAGTTGTTAATAATTCAATAGTTATCAATATACATACATACATACATTCCACTTTATAATACTTGACTGTATAAATCTTATGTCTTGGCATACCTACATAACATATTTCAGCGACATCCCATACTATGATTGCTACATTCATACGTACATGTATATATTAAGGTATATCGTGATTAATTTCCCTTTCATTACCGGTCACACATAGATATTATCAAAACAGGTGCATAAAAACACTTAATGCTCACTATATTTTATTTTATTTATTTATCACACAATATTTATAATGACACAAACAAGAAGACGACTGCTGCCCAACTAGGAAATCCTATTTTAGTGGTAATACACTTATTATTTGGGTGACGATAGTTTCCCCTCTACATACATTTATCAGGCACACAATCAAGATACTTTGCACTAATAACGACTACTTTAAACATCAAAACATACAAATAGCTCACATAAAACAGATCAATCAGGTTAAAATTGTTTAATCAACGATTTGTTGTTCTTCTTTTTCTTTTTTTAGTCATTATCTCATGTTATTTTCGCTTGTTATTTTGTACCCCCTTTTTGCTTTTTGCTTTGTTATGTTGCTCATATTGTTTTGTTGTTCTTACCAAGCTTGATGCATTATAATGTAGGTACCTATGTAATATTTCACGAACAAATTCTTAATTGGAATATATTTATATTTAAATAATAATGTATACAATTGAAATTTATATTCTGTGAATTTGTCAAAAAGAATAAAAAAAAATTAAATATATAGGTACTTGATAATTCCTTATAAAATATTATGTAAAGTACGCACCCAATAACAAGTTGCCACACACTATGAGACTTGCCATATTAATCGTCTCACAGATACAGACTGAAAAAACAATTGAAAACTGTGTCTCCACCGGGAATCGAACCCGAGAATTTTGGCTTAGTGGTCAGATATCTAACCAACCGAGCCATAAAGGAGAAAATATTAAAATTATAATATCGTAATAAGTTGACTCTAATCAATTTGTTTCCGTTAGCTGAATTGTATTCGATTCTGTCCCAACTCCATATTTTTTCCACCCTTCCATGTTAATATATCTTGAATATGAATAAGTATTCGAAGTGTAGAAATTGTTGGATAAATAATTCAATTAAGTATTAAATTATCTCCTTTACACACGAGTGCTTGCACTCTAATAAAGGGTAAATATGTTTTGTCTTACTGTGAATCTTTTCTATATAGTTTGTTTGTTTTATATTTTGTATATGTTATTGTAAACTTAATAAAATAAAAATAAAAAATAAAGTATTCTGAGTGAAAATAATAGATATATTTATTTTCCTCGTTGTGTGCGAGTATTTTTTACAACTAATGTATTCGATCGTTTATTACTATTTATGAAGAGATCAATAATGATTTTTTTTGTCAACAATGACTCTTCTTTTATTGAAAAAAAAAACGTTGAAAAGTAGCCCTTGAACTCATCTGAAATATGTGTTGAGGTCAAAGATTTTTTTGATTTTTTTTTTCAACAATTTCACTAAAACATCGACAAAAACTGAAATTTATAATACAACGAGAAGATTGTAGCCAATACTTAACTCTTTACTACATATATAATTTAATATAAGTACTCTTCAATAATTACTTACATATACATCTTCCTACATTCCCTAAATTAAGCATTAATGCTTGTGCTGTGGGTGAACGAAATCGGTCGAGGCAGAATTCGAACTCGCGACAACTAGATTACTAGCCCAGTGCGTTAACCGCTCTGCCATCGATCCATCTAATATTTACATAATATTATATTATAACCGATTTACATAGACTTGTTTGTAAGGAATAAAAATATTTTTTTTTATTTACACAATTACAGCATTAAAAATCTTGTTTAAACAAAAAATAAGATAGAGTACAAAATCACAAAAAATACGCATAGGTACATTTGAATCCCCTCATATTTCCATCAAAATTAGGAAAAAATTGGTCAAGACTCTTGTCTGTGAAACATGGACCATCAGCCAACGCGAAACGGGACGTCTGTCTGCGTTTGAGATATGGTGCTACATACGCATGGCTAAAGTTCACTGGTCAGAACATATCAGCAACGACAAGGCAAATTATGATAAGAATTGCCTAACAGAGAACAACTTGGATAGGCCACAACATCCGGCACCCAGGCCTGCTTTTTACCATCGTCGAAGGAATGATTGATGGGGTAACTGTAGAGGTCGCCCCAGAAACAACTATATAGACCAGATAATCGGTGACAGAGTAGCGGACGTCATGGATCGCGTAGCTACATTGAAATGGCAATGGGCGGGACATATTGCTAGACAGGAACCTGCAAGATGGACCCCTAAAATATTGAGATGGAGACCTTGGGAAAGTAAGAGAGGCGTCGGAAGACCTCAAAAAAGATGGTCTGACGACATAGCCGCTGTGGGTCGGTAGAAATTGGCTGCAAGCAGCAACCGATAGAAGGAAGTGGAAGAATATGGAAGAGGTCTATATCCAGCAGTGGAAGACAGAGGGCTGACGAAGAAGAAGAAGCAGAATCGGTGACGTGCGCTGTAGCAGTTACAAAGAGATGAAGAGACTGGCGGACGATAGAGATAGGTGGAAAGATCGAGTGTTTGGTGCAGACCAATCTTAGGATTGTGACCCAGAAGAAGAATAAGAATGTACGTTGGATTTTCAACCCTGATGGGTCACTGATACATTTAAAAAAAAGAACATGTCAATGGAGACGAATTTATAATGTTAAAGGAAAACGTGATATCAAGGCATCTACAAGGCATCAAGGCATCTACAAATTAAATTAATAAGGAAACTGAATAATTGGCGAACGTTGCGCAAGCGCTTTAAGTGATCACGTGATTGGGCAAATGCCGACTCGTAAGCACTCTAGGTGTCTTTATTTCCCAGTTCTTTTATAATTTTCCAACTCCGTCTCTACTACGATATTGATTTGTCAAAAATAAAATTATACAATAATAACTCTCCATTATTTTGTATATTAGCGGAGAGAAAGAAAATTATACTAACTTTCGTCTTTTCTTATAATTGATTAATAATATATATTATTTGATAATTCACAAATCCAATCAAAATTTTATTCATAGTCAATAAAACGTATATTAATTATTGGCACAAAAAATGTTTTTTTTGTAAAGATAATTTAAAAAGTTGAATTCATTTGATGAAAACATTTGTGAAAGTAAACGATTGCGTTAAATATATTCTAGTATCAATAAGTATAAACACGAATATATCAGCTAAATTGATTTTAAAGACTCGTTATTAAAACCTTTTTCCCTCATAGATAAAATAGTGGGTTGTGGCCAACGCTATATTCCTCACTACCAAGTCACTCCACGAAGTATTCAGATTTTTTTTAGAAAATTTACAGCATTTTTATGAAATAAGTATGATTAATTTTTTTTTATTTTAATATTTCATTGTGAGAACTTCATAATTCTTCAATGCAATTGTTTTGCAATTTGAAAATAAAAACATAAATTTTTATATTCTTTTTTTCATGTGCTTGGGGTCACTTTGAAATATTTGACAATTAAAAAAATTGAGAAGCATTGATCAGATATCTTTATAATGGTGTCTGAGCGAGTATTGGAAATGAAAATTTGTAAAGAATTGTATGATCACATAAGTCTTTAATCGATAAAGTAGAATAAACACGTCGTACATAGCACATATTACACAGCACACACACAGATATATTGTAATGAAACTTTCTGAATACAATCTCAGCATGATACTAGTTGATAATCTTCAATAAAAAATCCTTAAAAATCGCAAATTCATAACTCACCATTATATCCCCTTGGGTTGGTAAGTTGGTAAAGAGGTAAAGTATGTATTGGAAAATATTCTTATAAATAATATGATTAGTTTCAACTGATATGATTGTTTCGCCTTTCATTGGCCTTTTACAGTGACCGCCAGACTTACGCCATAGTAAAAATACTGATTTTTTCAATAGGTTATACCGAGTCTAACTATCTTCAGTCTAATAGTCACCGGCTCTTGCTCATATATAAACCAATTATAAAATACCTACTTATATTTCTTCATTTTGTGCTACAATGAAAAAACCACTGAATAAAACTGTTTGGCTACCTATATTTTAACAAAACCGTGTTAGTAGTACCTAGCCATACCTAGCTAAATTTTACATATTAAAATGTTCAGTCTAGCTGTACGCACAAAACATTTGGTTACATGTAGGTAAACTCGTGGCTGAAGTAACTAAAGTTTACTTATTAAACTGAAAAGTTTAACTGTGTGCACAAAACATTTGGTTACAAGTAGGTATAACCTAATGTTTGGTAATTAATATATTGTTGTATTCAGGTTTTTAAATAAAACTATTAACACAATGTAAGTAACCAGTCATGTTTATTCCAGCAGGTGACAGTTCCAACTAATTCCTTTTTTAGATAGATATTAAAACCATAAATTAACTTGATTAAGATTATATGAACAGGTTACTATTAAACGAAACAATAAAGAAATCAGTGTAAAGTCACTCTATGTTTATCAGTTGATAACGGTCTAATCCTTGTAGAATATAAATAAGGAAATTTGATGTAATATTTAATCTTATATGTAAATTATTTGATTATTATTACTTGGCGATACAGTTTCTTCACATTACCTTCGTCATCATGTACGCGAAATATCAAACAGTCCAGTGTACATTATTATGTACATGGGTAACATCTCGTTTACCGGAGGTTCTCACAAAACAATAAGAAACTCACAACCTTATAAACTACTCGGTTTGACGTAAACATTACACAACTTTGGGTGTAATCATATCATTTCATCCATTGCATGGGAATTGTTATAATTGAAGAACAACCGCTGCTGAACAGCTGACCGACTTACATTAATACAGTTTATGTTATTGCCTACTGCCTACATGACTACCTATTTCTATCTGTCAAAATACAGTACTGAGTATTCATACGTAGGTATTTTTTGTACTTATGTGATGATTTTTGTACGTATGAGCTAAGTACCTATAAAATAATTTGTGACGCTACAACCCAGTTGGTATGATTCTTGGACTCGAGCAATCTTCGCCGTTCCACCCTATTAGTTGCCATGCGACACCAATTAGGCCCGAATTTGTAAAACGTACTAAGAATTTTCTCAATGCTTAGCATGACAATTCCCATACATTTTGGTGTAGTTAGCATTGACTTAAGCACAGAAAATGGTTTATAAATACGGCCCCTTTTTTAGTCTCTTGCAGAGCTGCATTCATTATGAACGGCGAGTGCACTAAGTGACGCTCTAAGCCGTTCATAATGACCGGAAACAGACGCTCGAAAGACACTCTGTGGCGTTCAGATTGAACGTCGAATGTACGCACCAAACGCTCGGTAAAATAACCGGTTAAAAAACGCTCTGACAGTAATGGTATCTGTTTACTTTTATTTTATCTGTGCAATGATGACTTCTATTTGTTTCTGTGGCATCTATTATTTCAGTTGACATTATTTATGATAACAATATGCATTCACAAAGAGGTTTATTTATAAAAAAAATCCAATTAAAGGTCGGAGATCATAATTTAATAGAGATCGCAGGTCTTTCTCTACACAGTCAAGCTTTCTTAATTTTGGTCTCCCAATACTCCTACTTTCTTTTGACTTAGAATATAAAAAAAGCAATAAAAAATATATTGTTTATTGTACGTAGATCCAGCCGGAGACTTGGACTCATCATTTACAGTTTGCAAATTCATTACGTGGTGAATATGGAAATATGTGCCGACCGCCGTGGCACAGTTGGTAAGCCGTTCGGTTTCTGTGCGGGCGTCCTGGGTTCGATTCCCAGCAGAGGAGAAATTTTTTAAATTCGTTTCGGCTGGAAACACTGGTTAGTTGGAAGAAATTGCCATACGGCAATAAACTCGCCACTTGCGCAGGGTGCAAGGAATTGTTTATTATTATTATTATTAAATATAAGTGTGACATAAGTAATCGATGCGGATCAGATTGTAAAGGGCTCAGCAGGGCTTCTCATGAAGATGATTAGATTCAGATTTTAGATACCATTTATATTTGAATGCATTAATTATGTTGATTTATACAAAAAGTAATGACTATTTTACAGTTAACATTGACCTTAACGAATATTTATGATTGAATGTAGATTAAGTATTATTAGATTATGATCTAGTATTGAATTGTGCATTACAGACAAGATAAAAAACGTGTTAAGATCGTGTCCCTGCTGATCAGCATTTTGTAAATAAATAATCGTTTCGTCAACTATATAACAAACTTTTTCGACGAGATACGTCTTCAAATCTCTCTCAAATCTGCAACATTCGAGGTATTTTTTTTTTATATTCTCGGCCAATTCATTAAATAGGTAAGCCAAACACTGAGGTAAACAAATCTCTTTGAGAGATCTAACTACTCTATGTTCGTATTGTTCTTATAGATTTCTTGCCTCTTGTATGACAAATGTATAGATCAGAGTTAAAAGGAGTGTCAATTAAATTTTCTAGTGCAATATCTAGTTCTGATAATTCATTCCTATTATAACGACAATCGTTATAGTTTAAGCTGAAAATCGCTTACAATGCGAAATGCCCGTCCCAATGATATGAATTAATTATTAGACCTGTTTATCTTTTTATATAACCTATATGATTTATTAACATACAATCGCTAAATTAAAAGATTTCGTTAGTAATATTGAAGGCAATATTTAAACAATTTTACTTATTTTCCATAAAAATTCACATGTTTTACTTTTCTTTTATACGAGGGCATATCGCAGGTCAATTGTCTACTGGTGTCTGTCAAATTATAATAAGTATGGCGTCTCCAGTCTCCATAGATTCGTGTGTCACACTGACTGACATACATTTTGTCTGTACCCACAATTTGCATTTTAATTATACCAGATTTCAACCAACAACCGGAAATGTGCATAGATGTATTTTTTTACGTTTCTTATGTTATTAGATAATCGAAATTCGCACAGAGATCATACTGACGTATTATATTATGTACCCATTACTTACCAAATATAGCAGACAGACAGACAGACCTTTCCATTGGATATATTTTAACTTTTGCAATGAGATGTGGTGGACTTATTTCGAATTGGTTGATCAATATTAATCATTTTTATCTACTACTTTTTTCATCGCTTCAATATAACAGTAAAAAAATGACGTTTTGCAATAATTATAAATCATATTTTTAAGTATATCTACTCGGCACTTACCGTCTACAAATATAACATTTTATTTATTTATTTTCTTTGGGAACCTACAGTTCATTTACAGTTTAATGATACAATATTATTTTTACAGTGTTAGAGCCAAAAAAAGCATTCCATCAACATAATATAAAAACAAATAACAGTTTACAAGCCAAAAACATTCAAACACACAATCATACACACCATCACACACACACATACACGCACACACATACCTACATGCATGTATGCATACATACACTCATATTTAAAACAACTAGGGAAGAGAAGAGAAAGGAGAGAAGAGAGACTAGGAGAGGATAGGTTGCGCATCACCTTCAGAACATCATTTCTAAATCTCTAATATTTTAAAAAACCTATGCATGTATAAATATTTTGACTAGCAATTCGCAATTTATAAGCTTAATTTTTATTGCAGATTATCAACTATGTATATAGTATCACATTGAGATGGTACATATTCTGAAAGTTTAATCACAATGTATATGTATGTGTGTTCTGTTTAATATGTACATATAGCGTGTTTATTCTACTTTATCGATTATAAACTACAGTACAAATTCTAGTCTTTTCAAATTTGTATATCTAATAATCATCTAGACCCCATAAGATTTTGAAGGATATCCGATCAGCCCATTTCATTTTTTAACTGTCAAATATTTAAAAGTGACCCCAAGCCCAGGAAAATTAAAATTTGATATTTAATCATCAAACTGCTAAAAAGGTACTTCACTTTCATATAGTGAAAGTGAAGTACCTTACCTTAATCAAAAATAATTTAACAAAACGCTGAAAATTTCCAAACAAAATTTGTCATACTTTATTGATTGACTTGGTACTGAAGATGATGGCGTTGGCCACAATCATCAACTCGTTTTAATTTCATTTATGTGTGGTCTTGGTCGTATTAACATGATCATTGAAGTTA